>QWTY01000207.1:14082-24833 GCA_008033365.1 Pseudorectes ferrugineus | reverse complement strand
ATCCACAGCTTTTCTGGGCAACCTGTGCCGGTGTCTCACCACCCTCACTGTAAGGCATTTCTCCTTAATATATCTAATCTAAACCCACCCTCTCTGAGTTTGAAGCCATCCCCCCTTGTCCTATCCCTACATGCCCTTGTAAAAAGTCCCTCTCCATGTTTCTTGTAGGCCCTGTTGAGGTACTGTAAGGCTGCTGTAAAGTATCCTAACTGTTTTCCTCAGCAAGAGTTCAGGCCTTCCTTTTCCTGAAGGGCAGTCTAGTCTTCACAGTGATAATCAGAGAAATTATTGTACTTATATTCTCAGCTGGATTAGTTAAACTGCATTGAACTGTGTGTGGATTCTCATTCAGAATCAGAATAGCCTTTGTTCAGTGTAGCTGATTAATTTTTAAAGTAAATTAAAGCAAATGGAATTAATGCTACTTCAATAAAGTACATCTACACATAGGTTCATTGAAATTTTAGCAATCTACACTGAATTCACAGCTTAAATTCATAATTATTTTGCCTTAAAGGCATGAGAATATAAGCAGGAGTAGGCTGGGCAGATTTTATTAGCTAGTGGTGGTCATCAAACCAGCCTTAGATGTTCAAGGAAACTTCAGCTTCCTTAAGGAACCTTGGACAATTGATATTTTTTTTTTTTTTCTCTGTGTGTGTGTGTGTGTGTGTGTGTGTGTGTGTGTCTGCATTTTCTGAGATCTCTCCTAACAATCAAAGCATATGCCTGGATAAAAAAGATTCTACATCAGACATAGAATACCATGGTATAATTTTATTTCGCAGGCATATTTATTATAGAGGTACTTTATTAAATCTATGGCTTAAGCAAGGCAAGATTGGTAAGGAAAGGAAACATTCTGTATCAGATGAACTGGTGCGTATGGGGGAAGTAAAGGCAAGCAAGAAGTGAGAAAACTAATTGTAAATTGCCAATACTGACACTGACTGGAAAGGTTTCTGTACCACTTAGGAGCACTGTATGGTTCGTGTACCTCAGTCTTTTCAAAACAACTCAAAATGGCTGTGGTACTTCTTTCAGCAAAGCCAAATTGCTGCTGTTCTGTATTCTGCCCATCACTAATTTACTTTAATATTCTATATCCATTTAAGAGGAAAAGATGTGCATCAAAAGTTCTTTGTATCCTTGAATGTAATTGACTGTGAGTCTTTCATAATTTACAGTAATACAAGATAGTGTGGATGTCTCTCAGGACACTGTCTCACCAGCCAGTCAAGATTTTTTAACTGTGAACTGCATGAAATGATATCAATAACCTAACTGCAGTATACTGAGTAATCCTCCATGATGAAGAGCTGCTGCAGTCCTTTGAGATGGGTGGCAGGAGCGTTTCGCACAGGGTAATAGAGTGTCTGGAAAGGAGGAGTAATGATACAGCTGAGACATAGCAGGTAAAGGATATCTTTGCTAAAACACAGGCTTAGTCAGAGCTCTGCAGATGCAGTTGTCAGTTCTATTTCATGATTAAAATTCTGTGATGTGGTGAAGGGTTCATTATATTCACTAAAGGCTCTTGGGCCTTTTCTGGTACAGCGAAACAGAAAAGAAACTGATTGCAAGCTACCTGTATAACTGGCATAGCATTTCCAAACACAGATTATCCTATTAAAAAAATGTATGGCTTGCATCCATCCTTTTGTCCATTAAGGCAGGCAAAGACTATGCAATCTGTGTCAAAGAAATCTGTGCCTACTGTCATAGTACTGTGTTACAGGTACCACTGCCCTCGTTTAAACCCTTCCTGTAGACAGATGGGTTGATGTTGTAAACATATAGCGTGTGCTTGTTTACGTATAGAGGAAGGAAGAGTGGTAAAACTCCAGTTTTATTGTAGTGTATGGGAGTTCTGAGGCTACAAAACTGGTTGATCTCCCTGACTTTGCTGTTCACGACGATTTCAGTCTAAAGGCTACATCCCTTTTTGTTTTAGGAAGACAAAGCCTATGTGCAGAGCCTGTTCATGTAAATCAATGCTGCAGGATCAAAACTTCAGAGGCAAGCTCTTTATCAAAGGAGGACACCTCATCACATTTATATTAAAGGAATTTTGCCAGGCTTTCATGCGCTGTCCTTAATGTGACTCCAAATGCCATATGAGTAATATATTGGAAACCACATCATTGCCATGTTTTGTTGATCTAGGATTATTAACAATGTTCTTATTTCACATTATTTATTTCAGATCACCAGACTATCTCTGATAGTGACTTGTCAGATGTCAGGGGAGCATCAGAAGAAACAGACCTCACGTTTAAAACAGAGGTATTTTCTGAAAGATTAGAAAGTAATGAGCAGTCAATATTGGTGCTTCCGAGAAGAGTATCATGTGAGGTAAGGCTTCTAAAATCTTTGGGATAACAGTCATTGTTCTTCTCCTCCTCCTGCTGCAATCTCATTCATACTATATCTGCTGTTTGTTTCCAAAATTGTCAAGGGACCAAAATGAGAGTGCATCAAGACTGCAATGGGGTTTATTTTGCCTTTGTGTTGTATCCACACTGCAGTCAAAGATTTGCAAGTAAAGTAGTTTGGAGTCAGCTCTCTTAGAGTTACTTAGCAGCTTGAGTCGAAGTGTTACTGTCACGTGGGCCTTACACTTTAGAGGGAGCAAGTAATCAGGCACTTCTTGAGAGATATGGAGTTTGTCTTGGCAAGAATCCAGGATGGGTGTATGTATACATGCATATGTGCCTATACCATGAATTACACAGGGCTTGTGTGAGCATGGACCTAGTTTGAGTTTAAATTAAATCAGAAATATTTATATGTATGTATCTGCATGCATATCCAGTGGACATAAATGTTCATGTGTGTTTTTAATCAGAGTGGCTGTGAGAAATATGTGACAGCATAAAGAGAGGAAGTACGAAATCCAGCACTGCATTCCTTTATATAAGTCAGTGGCCATGGTCAAGTATGGAGGTTGCAGTGTACATGGAATGTCACGGATTTTGTTTGCTGTCTGTCTTTTAAAGATGACTTGCACACATTATTTCATTGTTGAGATCAGTACAGTTCTAAGGGAGTGATTTTGCCCCTGGTTCAGGAGGTAGTAGAGCGCTGTTGTCTCACATCTCCTGCTGCTTCAGTCTACTGTCACCTTACTGTAAGAGGTTAAGTGAGTCTGAAGTATTTTAGGTTATTCTTACTAGGATAGATGTCGTTCTTCCAGACTATAGAGTAGAGGGGCCTTAGAAAATGTAACAATTCACCTACATATGCATTTAAAATACTGTTTTAAAATACTCTTATGTAAGCTGAATTTAAAATCCTACATTACTTGTGTCATTTATGTAAGTAAAATACTAAAGGAAACAGTGAGATACCATCATATTTTGGTAGTATGATTTTTTTTGCAGGAAGCTGTTGGTAAAGGAAAGTTCTTTCAATACACTTTCAATATAATGTTACACTTCCAATATAATTTTCTGAAGGACTAATGGGAACACATTTTAATTTTGTAGAACCCTGGTGAAATATTCATTCTGTTGAAAGATGAAATAGATGAAGAAACTCTAGAAATTGAATTCGTAGCAGATAATCAACGAATGAGGATGCAGACAGCCTCTTGGAACAAGAAGGTCAAATATGTGAAAGCCCTAGGTAAGAAAAATATTCTTTACCATTAAGAAAAACTGAAAAGTTTCAACTCCCTTCACTTTTTCTGACAAGTAGTTTCCCTTTCTGCTATTTTGTGGGTGTTTCCTGTACATGAGTTTTGCACACATAACTTTTAATAATGCAGAGGAGCAAGGCCTTGTGATTTATGGGAACCGAGGTTCTATTAGATTGGTTTTCTGTGGTTAAATGGCAGGTGGCAGTCTTAAAATGTCATTGATTAGTTACAGATTAACATTCTTCAAAATTACTTCCATAAAATGCAAACCTAATATTCTTTTCTTATTACTCTGTTACTAAATGTTTCATTTTATATTTAGTGCAGTAAATCTGGTTATACTCCTCTCCATAATTCTTACTGATGCACGAAATTATTTCTTTTCTCTGTTCACATTCATGCCATGTCTCTGTATCACTCATGTTTGCTAGTTCCTAATGATTTTTTTCTATTGCTCCATCCGTAACTAGTTGATAACAGTTTCAGCTATTTAACAACAGTTTCTCTTAGAAGATCTGTGCAGATTTAAGGGCCACGCCTATCCCCGCTCTTGATGTGAATTAAAACATTTCTCACCTATGTATTCAGAGTATCATTTGCTATTGGGCTGCATGCTGTGAATTCCCAGAGGAACTTGCATAATATTTTATTCTAAAATGATTGCAATATAACCTTAGATAGGAGGAAATACATACACGTAAGCTACAATTTTCCACTGTGGCTTCTTGGAACTATGTTTTGGTAATTCTGTGACCTGATGATTTCTGTGACTGGGCACTGGTGAGACTGCACCAGTCGAGTGCTCTGTCCAGTTCTGGGCCCCATGCTTTAAGAAAGACACTGAGGTGCTGGATTGTGTCCAGAGAAGGGCAATGGAGCTGGGGAAGGGTCTAGAGAGTAACTCACATGAGGAGTGGCTGAGAGAGCTGGGGTTGTTCAGCCTGGAGAAAAGGCTTATCACTTTCTATAACCTACCTGAATGGAGGCTGTGCCAGGTGGGGTTTGGCCTCTTCTCCCATGCAACCAGTGACAGGGCAAGAGGACATGGCCTCAAGCTGTGCCAGAAGAGGTTCAGTTTGGACATCAGGAGGAACTTCTTCACAGAAGGGTTTGTTAAACACTGAAACAGGCTGCCCGGGGAGGTGGAGGAGTCACATCCGTGGAGGTGTTCAAGAAATGACTGAATGTGGCACATGTGGTTGGTGGTCGGTCAAAAGTTGAACTCAATGATCTTGGAGGTGTTTTCCAACCTGATTGATTCTGTGATTTTCATCCTGAACACTGTCCTGAGACAATGGCCACGTATGGCCTGAGAGTTCTTTATCACTGTGATGGTGCAGAGAGTTTGTTTTTAGAAACCTGACTGGAAAATACGTAATGAACAGGGAACTTTCATCTGTCACTGGATTTCAGAGAACAAAAGCTGCAATCCTCATGCACAGATCTTAAAAGATTCTTCAAAATTTTTTTTTGTGAGAACACTGTTGATCACGAGAAGGTTTCTGTAATGGGTGAAGAAATAAAATGTGAAAAGTAAATGAAATATGAAAAAACTGGCAGAGAGCTGTAGCCCAAGTTTAATTATTTTTCTTATATCATTTGTGTTTAATGTTCCTTTCTGTTTCAAAATCTGGAAAAGGTGAAATTTGGAAGTATCCTTTTTTAGGTCCACCTGATCCAATGTTATAGGAAAAATGTTGTGTTTTGTTGTTTTGTTGGTTTTTCTTAAAACCCACATTTGGGCAGTTTCTATTTAAGTGATTTAACATGATGTACTATTAGTCTAGTTTCTCTGGCCCTATTACTCTTCTCCATTTTCAGAACTGCCCCTTTTTTCACTGTTTTGTGGGCAGAGTTAGTATTTTAAGAACACTGTGCTAGTGTGGTCCAGCAGAATGCCTGTCACAACAAATACTAATGGATTGGGAAATGTGCTCATAAAGTAGGCTTGTGCTGCACGCACAGAGCGAGTCATACGTAAGTAACAGACTACCAGTGCCTCTCCCGTTGGCTTTTACGAGGTAAACAACTGGAATGGATTAATTACACTGCAATTTCTGCAGCCTAGCTCAAATACAATTTTGAGAACCTTGACTGCAATTAAGAAATATGTTTCATAAGATGAATAGCAATTGCACTATTTGTGATAAATGAACTTTTCCTTAACATGTAGGCATAAGGGAGCTGATTATAGGTCATCAGTCTATTAAAGGGCAGTTGGAAATTTTAAGTATTCTGTTTTCATCTCCTTTCTAATGTGAAGCAGTACAATAGCTTTGCTTTATACAGATTTAAATATATGTATTTTCTTTTGTCAGCTTTGTGATGTTAGACTGAAAGACCTGAATAAAAAAACTGACTACACTGAATCATCTGTGAAATGCAAATCCAGTCAGTTCATCAACTCTATGTTTTTTCTGTGATATTCTCTGTTCTTTTACTCATTCCCCAAGATCTCTGGTCTGGGACTGTAAAATATTTTCAGCTACTGTTCTGATTTGTATTTTATAAGATTTTCCTGCTGGCCCTGTATATGTAAATGTCTACTGTGGGGGAGTCATTAAGGCGACAGCACAGATTGAGTACTACACTGCACTAGAGGAAATTGAACCCATTTTAAAGAGAGTGGCTGACCCAATAGCTTTCACTTGTCAGGTAAGTTGACTTCTCAAATTTTAATTAAAGAAAAATAGAATGTAAGTGCCTAAATGAACTAAGAGATAGTATGCAATCTTTTGACTGCACAGTAATTTGTAATGGCTCAGGAGTGGGCTCAGGATTAAGAGGCCTGTCTCTGAGATATCTAGTTGTAAGCAAGTCAGGCAAGAGAAAACAAATTTTCCATTTTCTTGTTTTGTTTAGAGAGTGATGTAAACATCCTTTGTGCTCTATATGCCCAACAAGCAACATGCTGCATTCCAAAGGCTGAAAATAAGAACAAATATTAGTGAAGTCCCTCTCCATTTAAAGTGTTATTTTTTTGTATATTCTGAAACCAATAGAAGCAAGTAATCTTAAACCACATTGTATTTGGAGGGTTATTATTCATTCACCATCAAACCAAATTTTTCTGGCGTAGGTTGTATGGGAGGCAGTAGGTTGCTGTTCATGTAGAGTCCATTTACAGCTGCTGAATTATCATTCATGTGATTTGCTAGTTGCCATGCAGATTCTTTGCGTATATTTAGAAAAAATCAGGTTTTGAGCTGTGTTTCAGATCAGCACAGCAGACTGCAGTGCTCTGCAGCCTGTTCTTTTCCAGTGGCACATAAGAAATAACAGGGAAAGAAAGTATATATTAAGGAAGGATGGAATCTCAGGTATCATTTGTTGAATGGTGCGTAGCCCAAGCAGACCTTTCATGATCTCTATATTGTAATTGCAAATTGCCAGAACAAAAATAATAGTCTGTGTTTCCAGTGCAGACAATCTCATTTTCCTGTGACAAATATACCTTATCTGCCACCTAAGGCATTACACTCATAGCAAAAGCATTAATAAAATATGATGTATTGCATTATTAGTGTTCTATTAAGGATGAGGCTAGATTCCTTCCAAGTACAAGTTACTTCTGTTCTAGGAAAACAGGCCCTTGCACAAGAAAAATAGTGCAACTCAAAGAACAAATGTGTTCTTAAATTCTTTATGGTATCCATCATTTTTTAGCCTGTATTTTGAAGTATATCAAAGTAAATTTCTAACAGGTTTCATTTAAACTTGTATGCATAAGAAATGTGCCATAATGATTTAAAAAATTATCATTAACATGGTAACCTGGATACCTACAACACACAAGGTATTTCCACTGGAGAGTTATTTGTGTTATTCAGGAGTTTGGCCCTTCATTTAACCAGCATGACTAATATTTAGTAAAGCACATGCAATTCAAATCATATTCAAATGTGAACATAATTAATAATTCTGCAAAAATAATTCTGTGCAGAGCAGTAATGCACACCAGGAAATGCAGCTGTTTTGTTATGACTATGAGGTATGTTTAACAATTCCTCACCTTTACCCATCTGAATAATAAGCAAGGGTTTAAATGAGGTGACACTGCTATATGCTGTTATTTTTATTGTTTTGGTAACTGAAAAACTAATGTCGAGAAAATGTTTTTAACTGGGTAAGCTCTACATTCCAAACAATGTCATGGCTACTCTGGGGCAAAGTGTACTGATGGTAATTCTTTTGTACGTGTACCTATGTGTTGGAAGATTTGTCTCAGTTAATGGTACCTGCTGGGCCACAGGGGGAGGTACACTAACTAGCTAGGTAGCTAAAATTTTTCTGCAAACTTTTTAAATGAGCTTCTGATTTAATGTCAACAAGCTGCATCATAAAGATGCCATTTACAGAACATAATTTAACTTAATTTTTAAAATGTGTTCACAAAAGGAAAAACAAAACAGACTTGATACTAATTAGAATTCCCATCAAGTAGCAGGAGTAGTAGTAACTTCTATTTAACCAGGATAATTAAAACCTCTGAGACTATCAACTTATTTGCAAAAGTGTCCCGGGGCAACAGTCATTTATCTATGCAAAGTAACAATCAAACACAATGGAAAACAAAACTGATATAAAATAGAAAAGCTTACAGCAATTATTGATCAAAGCAATATCACTCTGTGGTTCAAAGGAAAATTCAAGATTTTCACAAGTACTTGGATTCTGAGAAGCGTCTCCTTATTAAAATTCTGTGATGAAAGCAAATGGCTGCTTTAGTTCATACCAAAGACACAGTGCTTTGGTAAAGTGCTTACATTGTATTCTGTATTGTCTGGCCAACCTTTCCAGCTCCTTTGAGATGCTCCACTTTGTCCCCCAGTAGAGCCAAAGAGATAGACAAAACCCAACAAATAGGATTACAGCGATCCATTCCTTTTGGTGATGGTCAGGTGAATTCATGTATCTTAGTGGGAGACTATCAAAATATGGTACCACTTCATTTATGAATCTGTTTGTGGAGAGCAATTAAAGATTGACATTAGCTAAGGTTTAGATTAAACATAATCTAAGATTTTACAAATTATGGTTTTGGATAAAATTCTTTGCTACATCTGATAGATTGCAATTTTCTGTTCCAAATTTTTGTGAATTTAAAAAGCATTTACCAACATCAGCAAGATATTTAAACAACCAAATAAATATTTAAAATGGAATTGAATAAATAAATAAAATTAAAGAAGTTTCTTTGCATGAGTTTTGAAAGAAAAAAACTGAAATGTTAAAGTAGGAAGAGTTGGGATCATAATAACTGAATCATAATACTGAATGGATTTGCTATGAGAATATAGGAGTTGGCTAAAGGTCATGAATTTTGGTTCTCTCACTTTCACATAATTCTGCATTCAAGAAACTCTCTTGGGGAGTTTATGTTCTTACAGTAACCTAATGTACAGACTGATTTTAAGGTTTTTATAATTCGTAATTAAACTTTTTCGTATTTCATGTTTTACTTTACATCAACTAATCATTTCAGCATTCTGCTTGATTTATATGCTGTATTGATTTTTCTCTCAGAGTTCCTACCAAATGGAATTATTGATTCAATTATTTAGTGTTGGATTTTCCTGGCATAGATTTATTAGGTTTAAAAAAAAAAAAACTTTGAAACTAAGGTCATATCCTTATTACTGAAGTTGATAAGTTCATGTTAGTTTGAGTGACTTAGAATATCTAGAGAGATTGAGGAAGTCTTTATGACAAACTTTGGTTGAATAATACTCCTATGATTCTGAGATGCTTGGGATCTTAAAGAATGTTTTTATCATAGTCATTAAACAGGATTCCAGTTACAGTGGATATTGGGAAAAAAGAATGAAAATAAAGTGCAGCCTTCTCTATGAAAACTTGTAAAGTAGCTATATGACTTATGTGATGATACTGTGTATGCATCTCTACCTGATCCCCAGAGATACTTCCTTTGAAACTGTATTTAATATTTCAATCTTCTCAGCCACATCAACAGCTGTTATTTTAATATATTTCTTTTCCTCTAGGTATGAAAGCTGTCCATATTCTGTCACTGGCTAAAATTGTCAAAAATGCCTGAGTGATTTTTAAACCTAGCCCATTCCCTTTGGCAGAAGCAATCCAGATATGAAAGTGCATATAAAGTAGTGTCTGATATGTAAGAACTACTGAAGAAGTTCATCTTTATGTAAATGTAACCTTGTTAGTACTGCCAAAGCCGGTGTAGAATATGTTAATTTACTGGCTGTGGATGCTGTGTTTCAGTGGCACACATTTTCAGGGCTTGGTTAGCAGTTTTTAAAGAATGTAAGCAATCTCGTTCACAAAAGCAGCAAAATATGTGCTTGGTGGTCTCCTTTTTCAAGGATGTTTTTGGAAGCCCACGTGTGATGGTCAGCACTTGGGGCTTTTCTGTTTGCAGCTGTGTCCTGTTGCTCTGAAAAGGGGCAAGGGAATAGAGATAGTGCCTACAGCTGGGGAGATGGTATTGGGACAAGCAGTAGTGCTTGCTGAAGGACTTTGAAAGAATAGTTGGCTGTGCCTCAGAGAGTATGGGAAGAATTGCCTACAAACTAGCTTAATTCTGAGGGGCTGCAAGGACATAGGGGGGAACTAGCACTATTGCCTGTTTTCTCCAGTGTTGTAAATCTTTATTTGGATAAAATGTGGGCTTTCTCAAACTCCTGAGTGGCTCAGGGTTCTCTTGCAGGCTGCTTAACGTTAAGTGCAACTTTAAATATAGTTCTGCTTCTGTTAGCTTTGGTGAAGCTTCAGCATGAACTTCAGGTTTGTAATGCTGGTGAGATTTCTTGGGAAGATTTCATGGGCCTATAGAGATCTGTATAGGGTGTATTTAAATATGTAAACACAGCATACTTTGAGCCTGTGTGTGCTCTGCGGCAGGAATGGGTAGTAAAGTAAAAGTCTTTAAATGGAATTGTTTCTTGGGGAGGTGACCTTTATGATACTGATGCCTTAGGTTTTAACTTTTATATTTTTCAAACCCTGTACTGCCTAGTTTGTAACTCTGAAGTTTCCTGTGGCCTGTTAACTACTGTTCTCTTATGCTGGTTAGATGTAACAAATCCTCTCTAGGTTTGCTCTTCAAGGACACCTTGATTGTCCCAGGCCC
>QWTY01000207.1:0-10293 GCA_008033365.1 Pseudorectes ferrugineus | reverse complement strand
TTGAGAAAGATACGTTCAAGATGCTGCTTGACTTCTGCTTTGTGCAGCTGAACTGTGGTTTTGAGAGAAAAATAAGCTCTCTACAATCAGTACAACATACCACTTCTCATAACCAAATACAAACAAGTTTTGAAGGTAGCTCTACTGGGATTGCCATCATGTTTCCTTTCCTTTTCTTTGTTGATGCAATTCACTCCTCTGTATTAGATAAACATGATTCAACTTGTAATGTAAAAATGAGCTTAAATGTCAAAGTTAGTGGAAGCAAATAAATGAGGCACCTGTCCTTGACATTTTCCTGTGAGAGACTGCAGGATGGGGGTGGATAAGACACATTCAAGAGTCTTTCCCAATGTGAAATGTTAGTTGATGAGCAAAAGATTTTTTTACTTCTCTAGTAACTATTAGATCTGCTGATGTTTTTGAATATTGAGAATAATGCTAACCAACCTGCTATGGCCCCAAAAAAGGCCTGTGACGTTCAAGAGCAAGTTGACTGCTTGAGCCAAGTAGTGACCTTAAAATGAACTGGTTTGATGTATGGCCTAAAAAAAGGTGCAAAGTTAGATGCCCAGATTCTTCATGAAAGAAGGATCTGTTTGCAGAGCTGGAAGCACTCAGAATGTGGGAGGCTTAGACTCTGATCCCTCTTCTGCCTGAAAGTTGTATAAACCTGTGTCTTTGACTCCCATAAGTGCATCCCAAACAGGCACTAAACATGTCCAATAGCAAATGAGAGGAGGTCAAGCTTTCAGCATGAGGCATAGCTAAGAGAAGCCTTTCTCTGTATTGTTCTGCATGGATGCTTTATTTGAACATTCTTGCTGGCACATCAGGGTACAGCTGATAAATTGCTGCACTTGAAAGATCTCGATATGACCTCAAAATGAACCAAGAATGAAGACCTTATGATTAATTTATTGGATGACTAATGAATTGCATGGTTTGACTTCTCACAAAGTGTGCAGCTGTGTGATTAAAAACTTGGGAGTGTGAAAGTAAATATAAAAGGCATCTGATGTAATTAAATTAAAATGTAATGTGATTCTTTCCTATACAGACAGTGGTTTAGATCAAAACATCATGAGATGCATGTTTGCTTACATAATTTTTTAGGAGCCATTCCCATCCCCAAAATGGCTGTTCAGCATTTTTTTTAATATGATAATGCAGTACTTGTGAGCAGTCAGTGTCTAGGCTGGTAAAGTCAAGACAGGTGGCAAAGGTGCAAAAGGTAAACTGTGATACAGATGAGAAAGCTAAATGCAGACTGACTAGAAACCACTGGAAAATATTGTGTTTAACAAACAGCACTAACTGAGAGACAGAGCCAAGGCTTGTCTGGGAGTTTTAGTGGTGGTGTCATCCCTTGTGGAACAATGTAACTGAAGGTGGAAGTACTGTGTAAAATATTGTACATTCTATACTGAATTGATTTCAGGGTATAATGTATGTAAATTATTCCTTTATATTCTGGTAACAGAATCCAGTCAAAGCATCCTAACAAATCCAAACTCGTATTTCAAAATATTTCTTGAGCAATATTTTTCTTCTTGGAAAGCCCTGATTCTGCTCATGAATCCTCAGATTTGGGAATTCTTGTTGCATTGATTCCTGTCCAAGAAATAACAATTTACTTGAGGAAAACCTGTTTCATTTTCCACTATTAATTAATTTTCATTTTTTACAAGTTAGCTATTACTATCTCTCTGCTTAAACTCAGCTATTGATGCTTGTGGAAAGTCTTGAACTTGCTTTGTAGAAAACAGTGCTTTTTGTCACCTAAAACTGGTAGCGACATAGCAAATCCTATCCTGATTTCTGTAAATTTTTTTTCAAGTTGAAACATCTCTCCCAAAAGAAGAAATTGAGTCTGGATTTTCAGCTTCTAGCAAAAAAATGGTGGGGGAAAAAAGGTATTGGTATTGATTCTGTAGAAGTCATCTTAGGTGCCTATTTAAATTGCTAAAAAAACCCAACATGTCCTGTTTCAATAATTCGGGAAATAAAAGAAGGATGTCTTACAAGATGTGCAGAAATATCACTGTAGGCTGCTCTGTTTCCTTACTGCAATTTTATGAAAATTCCCGCAGGCTAAGACAATGCTACAATACAGTAATATTAGATTTTATGTTTTATAGCTGAGGTTTTCCAGAATTCTCTGCAGAGAAGAGAAGGGATTATGACAGGACAAAACATACAAAAAAACCCCAGCAATTCCCTCTACACCTTGTGTATGTCAAATAGAACTTTAATTAAAAGCAAGCACTGGCCTCAATGTTAGTTCAAAGTTGAAGAAGCCACCTTAAAGCACTTAATGGGCCACTTGAGGACTTTCTCTTTAACCTTTCCTTCCAGCTTGTGATCATCAGCTAGCTAGTTCTTAGTGTGGGTGCCAAACAGCCACAGCTTTTCTCTGTTAATTCTCCATTAAAGGACTGACACCGAGTAAAAGCTGTTCGCTTCCAGTTACTCTAATAACTCCTACTTTTGCTCAGTTCTGTATAGTTGGCTGAAATGTACCAGTTGTTCCAGTTTCACAGCTGACAAAATTTCCAGCAATTTTCACCAATCCAGTGTGACAAACTTGCAAGTTCGAGAATGGTATTTTCTACCTGAAGCATGTGGGCTTTCAAATAATTACAGCCTCTTCTTACTGTGTATAGTACAAAACTTGATTTAAAGCAGTTAAACATGGTATGATGGAATTTTCTTTACAGCAGAACATCTGTCTTAAGAGCTCACTCAATTTTGAGAATTGGCAATTAAGGAACAGTTACAATTTAAAAAACAAAAAAACCCCCACAAATAGATCTTGCAGTGGGCTTTTCTTACCTGTTATTTTGACAGTGGTACCCATAGTCATCATTGATTTCTGCTGTAGAACCTGGTGGAAAGAGAGAGGTTCTTCACCTTTTCTTAGTGGCTTGGGAGAGGTTCAAACAGCTGATGGTGTCTCTTTTTAGAATGAGGGCAAACAAGAAAGACCAGGAGGCTTCAATCATCTCTTTTGAGGTCGTTAACCTTACTATACTCCTCAATTATGTAGGTATTTGGGGGAGAAATTTCTGAGAGGCCAAGTCCAAGGACGTATTTTTCCCCTCACTGCATGAGAGGCAAAGCTATTAGCTTGTATTATTAGCTAATTATTGTTAGCTATTTTTAGCAGAGAGTGACTACTGGTACCACAGCTGCATACAGAAATGGTCATTGAAATGTTGCTGAGGTTGTTGAAACAACAGCAGCCATCTCCACTGTCAGTATAGCATTTACCAAGACAGCAGTCATACCAAGGTGGCCTCAAGAAGTTCAATGCTTTGGGGGTTTTTATCAGCAAGACTGGGAAAGTTTGCTCCTTGAAGATTGCATCCTACTTTGTGTGAGTGCAGGGTGCTGCCAGTTGAGTGCCTGAAAATCAGTATTGAAAACTGTCTTTAGTTAGTGGAGCTCAGTCATCTGAGGGTCTTCACAATGACTTTTTGCCTTGTGTCACGACTTGATGCCACCAGGCTTCAGGTTCATGAGCAGAAGAGACTAAAACTGTCCATTTTAACCACTTATTTCCTTTTTGAGTATTATGTAAAAGATCTGACTACACCACCAGTGTTGCTTTTAAAGTTTTCATGCATGACAACAACCTTTTTTTTCTGCTTACTACAAGGAGCAATATAAAAAAAAGCTTGTTTTAGGAAATCTATTTATTAATTTAATTTTTTTTTTTTTTACCATCCTCCATGGCTGGCTGAGGTATTTCATTTGTTAATGATGTAGTTTCCTGTAGTGTTCAAAGTATATAAGCATAGGAGTCCTGCCTGAATATCAAACTCAGCTAGGGAGGAGTTGAGTGGTGACCAGAAAAAGTGCAGGGAGCTGAAGGGATTTTGGAATACCTGTTTTGTGTTACTTTGGAATGCAGGTATGCATTCTAGGCAGGTATATGCCTGCCTAGAGCAGGCTTATGAATATCACCTACTCTTCTTCTCTTTCTGTTGGTGAAGAAATCGTAGCATCCAGTCCACTGGTAATATGGACTCGATTGCCCTTTCAGATTTGTGACCAGTTTTTGGGGGGTTCATTAGTAAGACTGGAAATTCATTTGGAGCATGTTATTAATAATGTGTTAAGGCTCTTTTTACTGACTATATTTGACCTTCCAGTGTCTCCTAACAGGGTGCAAACTATTGAGTAAAGTTAATAAAATTTACTCCTCTTTAAAATCACTGCTTAATGCCTATTGCATTGGTGGACATCTAAAAAAAATAAATCAAAAGTACTAAGAAAAGCAGTTTGATGATTTGTGGAAGTTTTTTTTAAATATTAGCTCAGGTTTGAACACTTTTTTAAAGAGAATCCCATTTTTTCCTACATTTAGAAAAGGCTAGACAAAAATAAGAAGTCAAATGCATATACTCTGGGCTAAAATTGATAGTTCTTCAAATGACAGAATCAAACCCAGTTTGTGAAACTTTAATTAATGTTGAGCAATATTGAGTAGAGAAGTTGTGTAGCATCTACTTGTCTCAAAAACCTTAGCTGCTGTGCAGTTTTCAGATTGCCTATTGTAGCCCAAAGGATTTTAAAGCACGCTGCAAATACAAGGGAATATAAACTACAATACATACCGTTTTTGATGGAAGCTCAACCTGCCAAGGCTTCTAAAACAAGTGGCTTGATTTACACAGGTGCTCTGTATTTACAGTTTCTTGATTAGATTTTTCTTTGCCTGATGGAAATAAAAGTCAGGCAACACTCAATTTGTTTAAAAATCAGTTCGGGGTTGTTAATGGGGCTTTTGACTAAAATGTAGCCCACTCAAACACCTTGTGTCTAAATAATATTGGAGTGGGATAGTGGTGGAATATTTTTTGTCCAAAATGCAGTCAAGAATTGTCCTAACATTGTTTTTCTCAGTTAGTACTTAGCTATGCCTATTCCAAGAACTGCTCTTCTCCCTTATATCTAATGGTGGGGTGAGATTTTACTCTCTCCGATATTATCATTCTTCAGGACCTCAAAGGGTGGGCAGGGGTTACACAAATTCATCACTGCTGAGCCAAATTTCACTATGTAGAAGAATGTAAAAATTAGAAACTTTGTTAAAGACCGGCAGCTAAGAGATTTCCAAAAGGACTCATAACTTCTTCCAGCACACTATGGGCTGAAAATGTGCTGGCTAACCTGTAGGACACCTGATGACAGGGATATAAAATAAAACTCCAGAAAGGTAGAAGAAACTGTGTGAATTCCCAAGCTGCAGTCCCAGATGGGAGACACATAAAAACAGACTGTCTGGAGTTGAAGGAATCAGGAAGATATTGCAAAAAAGGGCAGGTTGAACACAAAGAAATTACCAGGACTATCTGGCATTCATTAAGAGCTCTGGGGAAATTTTAAAGTAGAATAGCTGGGTTTCTAACAATGCAATTTTTCAGTTTTTCAGTACCAGGCGGTGTGACTCTGATGCCAAAATCCAGTTTCTCAGGCGACATTGTGACGTAGAAGCAGGTTAATGTGTTATCGCTACCAGACAAACTAATAGAAATGTTAATAAAATAAGTTTTCTGCAATGCAAAGTCTGGCTTTATGAGTTTCTTGTAGTTTTTTGTAAGAGTCAGCAAACCTGGTTAAGTCTGTAACTGATTGGGTATGGATGAATAACTGAGCAAAACAAGGAGGCAGGCAATTGGGAAAAATCTTTTTTTGCTGGTGATACAAAGTGTTCAGGGTAGTAAGGAAAAGGGCTAATGGTGGGTGGGGAATGAGAGATTTAATGATTATGCAGTAAAATGTCAGATGATATTCATTACAGGTAAAACCTAAGTGATGCAAGTGAAAAAAAGCAGTCCTATGTTATCATCCAAAATGAGAGGATTTGAGAAGGCTATTAGTGCTGAGGAATAGGACCACGCAGTTCCATGATAACATCAACTTGTTGCTAGGCAGCAGATCAAAAAGCTAATGAAATACTAGGAATTATTAGAAAAGAAATAGAGAACAAAACAGGCCATAATTATGGCAATGCATAAATTACATGGCTCACCCAGAAGTTGAGTATCATGTGCAGCTCTTCTCCTGTCATCTCAAAATAATTACATTAGAGCTGGAAAAGGTTGAGGAGAGAGCAGTGTGTGTGGTGGAGTTGGTTCTCTATAGGGCCCAATTAACTAGACTGGAGCTCTTCATGAAAGAAATTCTGGGAATGAGTAAATCACTAGAAGTGCATAGAGGGCAGATAGGGATGGAGAATATGATGAATTAGGGACTGTCAGCTGAACCTAGCAGGAGGCAGGCTCAAAGCAAACTAGGGGAAGCATTCCTTCATGCACTGGGTAGGAAAGACCCTCAGAGTGCAAAAGGCTGATGGTGCCTGGGGCAGGCTGGATGCATGCTTGGAGAAGAGATAAATTGCATGCTGATTTATAGACAAATTGGTAGTCAGCAAACCACAAGTGATCAGAAAGTAGAGTATGAATGCAGAGAGAAGCGTTGTTTGTGCTTGAAGACTTTTTCTTTGTTGTTGTTTGTTGTTGTATGTAACTTGTGGACATTTGTAGAGTTAAAATACAGGAAGATGCTGAAATTATAAACTGAATGTCCCAGTTCTCCAACATAAAAATAGTTTGTGATAGAAATTAATATCATATTATTTCAGATAAATCCTAAAAACTGTTATCTAATACACTCATCTTTAAATTCTCTGATTTTTCATTACAGGGATAAGCAAATTTTTCCAAGTCTCTGGTAGTCATGTGAATTTTCAGAAATTATTTTTAATATGAGAACATAGCATCATAAGCCTATAAAAATGTCCCACTCAAAAATATTCCACCTAAGCAAAAGCATGTCTTGGCTGTAGAATTTTTGCCCTTTGTAAGAAAGCTTGCTTCTCAGTAGAACTAAAGTGCTTTAAAATCTGTCAGGATAAAAATGAGATTTCTCAGTTACACCATAGGCTTCTTTATTGATATATGTATAGGAACTGTAAAACTGTTAATTGGAAAAATAATTCTTTGGATGTTAGTTCAATATTGGCAGCTTGATAACTGTGATTCCATAGCACTAATATTCAAAAGACTTTTTTAGAAGAAGGTGTTCTACAAAAGCAAAACTTTTGTTTATTAGGACTTTGTTTCCATTATACAGATAGCCATTTGGAAGAATTTCCTACCCTACTTCACTGTGCAGCCAGGTTTGGCTTGAAGAACCTTGCAACATTTCTACTCAGTTGTCCTGAGGCCACACGGGCTTGCAAAATAACCAATAAATATGGAGACGATCCAGAAAGTATCGCGAAGAAGCACGGGCACAAGGAGCTAAGAAAATTAATCAAAGAATTGTCAGTAAGTCCCTATGCTTTCCATATGTCATCTACAACCAGGGAGCTATGATGTTGTCCTACTGAGATCCCATAGTATCACTTCTCGTAAAAACTAATATGTTTTAGTCCTTCTGTCTGAAAATATTGTTGTACTCCAGTCTCAGAAAGAGGGGTCAAAATGGGGTACAGCCCCTTTCCTTGGGCACTGTCATAGTGGAGATCAGAGGCTTTGTGCTGCTTGAATTTTAGGCATGTAATGGAAAGGAGAACAGTGAGCCAGAAGTGCCTTATGTGGCCTGGTTAGATCAGTGCTTTCAGCACCCTAACAATGGTTATATTGTAAGTAGTCAAGACCAGCTGTCTAGAGCAGGAGATAAAGACTTCTTTAAAGGTCTCTTTAAAAGGGACTATGAACTGTCTTAGCATTGCCATTCTTCACCATTCAAAAAAGAGTTGTTTCCCTGCCTTGGCTGTTCATGCCACTGTGAAGGAAGGGTGAATTTCATCACCCTTAGATGGAGTAAATCCTTCTTCAGCTGGGTATGCAGGAGGGGCTTGGGGCAATAATTGCCTTTCCACATAAAAATAAGGGTCTCTGCATAGTTCTACCATGCAAAATATTGCAAATACAACCTAACAAAATTGCAGTAAAAAAGCAATGTACTATAGTGACATTTGAGAGCTTTAACCTGTTTCAACTCTTTTTGTGCTAACTGTAATATGTGCAGATATGATAATTCTACAGTTTTTTATACTGCAGTTGAGATCAAATTTAACTGAAGAAAATATGATCCTCTTTACCATCCAGCATAAAGCTGTCCACAAAACCGTGCTGTCTTCCTGGATCACCGTGTTAGCAATTTCACATTTAACAATTTCCAACTGCTGTAATTGTCTCACAGTCATCCTTACCCTGGTCAGAAATCTCCTGCCAGTAGCAGTCTGATGTGTAAGGTCAGGCTTTTCAGTTCTTGGAGTTTACCAGTTTGGCTTGAAGAGAATGGAACTGTATTCCCTAACCTCCCTACCTGTGTATCTGGCTAGGTTCTGTCTTTGTATGGTCAGAAACTCCCAGTAAAGCTGTGTCTAAAGGATTGGTAAGAACAGGCAGAATATTAACAAGGTTATATATAATTCTTGGTGAAAGATCTTGATTTCTTTTCTAAGAGGGTCATATGAGCTGAAGGCTTGAAACATGGATGAAAAACCATTTTGGAGACGTGGTTTCTGTTGATAATTTTTCACGTTTAATGATAATGATTAATTCCATAGGACATTTATTTTTTACACCAGTGTTGTAGGAACTCAGCTTCTGATGTGTCTTTGTTGTGCACTCCACGTGGAACTGGAAGCTTCAGAAAATGGGTAATTTTGGTTTTGTCCTGATGCCCTCATGCTCTGTGGTTTGGGGCTTCTGCAAGGGGAGACAAGCATGCACGGTACAGGCAGACTCAGCTGATACACAGAGAGCACATTGTATTTCTACAATCTTTTCACATTTTAATAGACTTTGTCAGTGATGGAGCAGTGCTTGTGAGGGTAACATATTTCACTCTAAAAAGCATGTAAAGTGTGTGCATACCTCTGGTTAGCTTTTCTTTATTAGTAAGATTATTAATTGTCCTAATGAAGTCTAAGTATAAATTTGTCAGTCTAAAACATGTATTTAAAATGGCAGCTGAGCTCTGCAATGTAATTTTTCATTAAAACACTTCTCTCATGGTACATATCTGCTATTGTTTGCATGTAAACAGTTAACAGTAATTGTTCTGGGCTTTCCCAAGTGTAAATACTTATACCAGTACTGAAGTAAAAACTACTCTATGGACACTGTAAATGTGTGTAGGCTGGATAAGACGTGCAGTTGTACTACCTGTTTTCAGTTGATTCAAATGGTGTGGCTTAGTAATGCAACACAAGTAAAAATCTGAGCATGCTTCAGGTCTGCCAAATGTGTAATATGATATTATAGAAATGTTAGCTCCAACCACTGGAAGAAAAATGGCTTATTTGTGTCCCCTGTAATAGTGCACTTAAGCACAAAAACACTTACTGTACCTCTGTAATTGATGGGAATGTGGAAAAGAAATATTTGCATGGCTCTCAGCCAAGAAGAATTTAGTTTAACCATGTTCCTGGAACTTCCCATTACAGCTGTAGTATTGAAATTGCTTATTTATTACAATAGAAGTACTTTTGCATTTGGCATACCTCTCACTGTTTTAAAAGTGTTACTTGTGTTTGGGTATTCCTTTAAGGAATAGCCTCAAAACACACACAGTAATTCATTGCCTCTATCCTAAAGAGCAGTAGGGTTCCAGAAAAATGAATGCATTAAAACATACATTCAGTTTGTCCAAAATCCTGCAAAGTGTCTCTCATTTACTGGAGAAATCCCAAAAAATCCCAAAAGTGTCAATTTGGGCTGGGGAATTCTTGAGGGAGTAAGAATTCCCTGAGATGATTAGAGAGAGAGAGCATCAAAAGATGAAGTGGCAGCAACTCAGCTACTATTTCTACCTTCAAGCCCAGGGGGCTGTGCAGGGCTGTACAGCCCTTTTTGATGTCTGCTGAGCAGGTCAGTGCTCTGGTCTTTTAGTTGCTGCTGCTTTGCTGGTGAGGCCCTCCAGCTTCCCTGTCCAGCAGGCTTAGTGGAAAGGTGCTCAGGGCCCTGTTGGCAAAGGCGAGCTATAGCAGCTGGCTGGCTTGCACACTGGGTCATCTAAATGACACAAGTTCCCTGTCCTTGTTTAAAGGGAAAACCTCTTTTCTGAAGCTGAACACTGACAGTGTCAATGTGAGGAGTGTTACAGCCACAGAAGACGGATCTGGAGTGCTGGGTGGGAATACTGGGAGCTGATCTCCTGATGTGTAAAAGCAAAGCACAAGGGAAGGATCCCACATCATGAGGCATGCTTCTCAGCTATATGAATGTGGAGGGAAGAGATTTTTCTGCTTTTAGTACCAGTGTTAAG
>QWTY01000204.1:0-10541 GCA_008033365.1 Pseudorectes ferrugineus | reverse complement strand
AGCTCATTTGTTCCCATGTTTCTGTGCAGTTATTTAGCTACAGTTTTGCAACAAGAAGATAGAATGAAATTCCATAGCTGCACTGCATTAGAAATGCTGTCAAGACTGGCTGAAGATTACTGATTCTGCTTCAGTTGGAATTTGTACAAGTAATGTTATCTAAAGAAGAACCATATGAGGGCAAATTGAGAAGCACAGAATGAAAACTATTAAAGTTTAACCTAGCGGCAAAGTATCTAAAAAAAAAAGATGAGACATTCAGCAATCCATGTGAATACGTGAATATCTAAGAAACCCAATGAGCAAAACAAATTCCTCCAACTTCTCTTTATCAAGCCCTAGTAAAATCATAATATCTTCAGAGCATCTCATTCATTTATAGATCCACAGTGAGTTACTTTCCCTTGATAATGCTGCATCTGTTAATTTATAATTCATTTAAGAGGACTGATGCTTGAGAAAACAGAATGTGCCAATTTTCCAAAGTACAAAGTAGCATATGCAAAAAGGAAAATTACGTATTCAAATAATTTAACTCCATCAAAATATATTATCTTGGCACAGGCAGTTATTATTTGATATATACCAAACCTGCTTCTATGAATGCTATTTAGATTAGAAGTATGAGCAGTTTAGTTTGAAGAGGGTCTCAGACAATAAATTATCTTTACCTGCAAATACTCCATGGTTAACTCACTTTTATTCAGTTTTGCTTGCTTAAATGCTGGACAGTAATGGTACTCAGCATGAACACTGCTCACTGTACAACACTCATGCATGTTCCACAAAATACAACGAAAAAAGAGACACAGGGATTAACGAGCACAGCCTAAAATATGGCAGCAACTCGAGCAGTGAACTGAAGCACCAGTAAAGCAGAAAAAGAAAGGTAATATTGGACAACACTTTCCTCAGCTAAGAAATAATGGGCCTTGTAGTTACAGCACAAGTGGAGGAGACAGGAAATCTGGGATTTATTCTGGGATCTGTCACAGATTTCCTGCATGGCTTTAAGAAAGTCCTGTGGGGTTAACTTCAGCCATGGGGCTTTCATTCCTCTGAGAGCAGCTTGCACCCGTATCTCAGCCCTCCTTTACAGTGTGAGCTAATTAACACAAAGGGAAGATGTTACTGGTGCAACTCTTGTACATAAGAAACAGCAGAGTCAGATCTGATGCAGGTGAAACACTATGATCAAAAGCAGCCTGGGCAATAATAGTCCGAACACCAAGGCAGGCAACATCCCCCTCCCCAGGAGCTGGCAGGGAGGGAATAAAAAGGATGGGCACTCCAGCCATTGAGTAGCGCAGTTGTTACACTGGTGGAAGCAGGAAACAGAAATTTACCTCCACTGGAAGCCAAGACTTCATTTCCCTACTTTCTTCCAAGCATAAAAGCTAAAGGGGGACATACAGGGCTTGTAATTTCTTGAACTACACCTCCTTTTCAGTTTTCACACACAGTATATTCTCCTCATGAAATCCAGCTTCCAGTGGTGGGAAACCAAGACACTCATGTCTCTAAAAGACACCTTCACATACTCAACTAAGTTAGCCCAGAGTTTTCAGCTACAGAAAGTAGTGTGATAATTTCAACAGATTAGTTTTATTTCTCAGGCCTGCGTGGCTTAATGTCTCAAATTCGAACAAAACAGAATAAATCCCACATGTTCCTATTGGGAGCTCATACCCTTTTGGGTTCTTCTGGCTGGAGAGATGGTTCTACTCATTCTCTGAGGACTACCCCAAAATTAAGATAATTAATCCACAATAAACCATTTAATGTTTTAGGTCACTTGCCTGGTGCTCTCAGATGATCCATTTTTATCCCGTGTTCTGAGCTGTTTTGTTTCTACACAGTGTCACTACCTGCAAGGGAAATAAAACCTCCAGAAGACGGCTCAATGATGCTTAATTTCAGTTAACAAGGATCTGGAACAAGGCATTACCCAACTGAATTTCCTACCCTCTAGCCAGTAGGGTTATTAAATCAGGTGTTTCTACTTGTTTCATGATGTTAATGGATGCTTGGATGCTAACAGAGTTTGTAATGCATTTGCAACTTTTGGTTATTTATGGAAAATGCAGTCTAGAAAAGCCTTATTTTGAATTTAATCTGTGTGAAGAATTTATCAAACTTCTGTAGTGATTTATTTTAGTACGTGCATCAAATCTTAAACTGCAGAATGACTTGTTTGAACTTTCATTTTCAGAGAAAGATAAGACTGGAATCAGACACTTGGTTCATAAAATAATATTGCATCCCAATACCTTAAATCATCCTCAAAAATGAAAGATGTGGCAACATAGAGCTGCATCAATGTAACCCTAAATCACAACTTTTGTTAAAAAACTGACTTTATAGACAGTTGTGTGATTAAACTTCTAGGAGACCTGAAACCACTTAACCACTGAAAACGAGGCACATGGTTTCTCAAAGATATCCAGCATTGCTGTCAATGGGATCTGCTGGGCAATTGTGAGAAACCAATCACTTCACCGAAATCCTAACTGGAAACAAGTGGCTAGTGATCCTATTCAGCCCTATAAGCAGCACAACTCTAGAAATAAAACAGGAAGCAGGATAACAGCTTGTGTCCTGAGCTTCAGGCTCAGCTTTGAAATTGGATTTTATTAGAGATGTAAATGCAAACCTTAAAATCAAAGCTTTATAAGAAAACAAAAAGTTCAGGGCCGCAGGTTGCTTTTGTCCACTGTAAGTCTTCTCCTGGTATGGAGGCGAATCACACCCCTGCAAATTCTTGCACTGCATTGAAATGGTTGTATCTGTCTGCTCACACTCATCCTCTCTTCCCCCTCAGCTCCATGTGCAACTTCACCTTCCAACCAGCTTGCAGGAAGCAGAGTCACTGAGCAGATTCCAGCATCACGCCTAACGAACCTTCTCCTGATTTAGGGCCAGTTATCAGCCCTCTTCCTCTTAACCAGCTCATGCATTGACCTACAGGATATTCCCAGTAACAGACAGGTCTAATTATCCATCAGAAGACATTAAGCATTCCACAGATCCTAAAGAGGTACAGCATTAAACCACACCAAAATAATTGACAATGGGCGTTTCCCTTCATAAGGGCTCTAGAACAAAAATATTCTGGACATAATTTTTCTGTTTAAATCCACAGAGACTCTAAAGAAGTTGACAGTGAAAAGATTTCTGACCCAAGGTATAAAACCAACATCTTCTTAAAGTCTACAGATTTAAGTTCTATCACTCCTGGACATAGCACAGACCATGCAAATATCTGTCCTAGTAAAATGCATCTGATTGCCTCTTATTGTTCCAATTATTTTTTCCTCTGAAGCTGTATCAGAATCTTTAAAAATCTTCTCAGAACTTGAAAATTTAAGTTTATGGTAAAAATCTCTTCTATGGTGGAGTTTAAGATGCAAGACAGTCAAATCTGTAGAAAAATTAAGATTATGAAATATTTCTTCTGTATGAGATGCATTTTGTGTAAGCTTTTATCTTCTCTTTTCCAGAATTCACATCCATCTATCTACACAAACCTTGCTCACCTATACCCACATTTTCTGGCACGAGCTTTACTACTTGTCCCTATTCTTGAGTGTGTGCTAAATGCAGTTGCAAATTACCTGGGGCTGCTCTTATTGGCCTACAACAAGTGGAGTTCACACAGCCACACACCTTCGGGGCTTAGCTATTCCAGCTGACGTGGGACACCACAGTGCTTCTCCTTCAGAGCAAACACTTACTGCCCACATTCCATTGTTTCCCAGGAACATCGAAACCAGCTTCCAGTCTAGAAACACGAAACGAGAGAGACTTTTCACATCTTCATTTGAGATTAGAAAAACAAAAAGTCTTTACCTTATTGTAGTTCTAACAATGACTCAAAAATTTGAAACCAAGCATTCAGTGCTGTTCTTTTATAGCCTTGGTCTGTCTAGAGCATCTTGGGAAGGCTTCTCTACACTGTGCTAATAGGAACAATAGAAAAGCCTCCCAGTTATGCTTGTATCAAATTTGGGGCATGTCTTTTTTTACTGTGTTTGTGTAGCATACAGCACAATGGGCCTCTAAATCTGACACGTTTCTGAGAATACAGGACAACAAAAACACACAAGAGAGCCCGAAGGTGACGCTGCAATTAGGACTGGGTCATTCTAAGCATGGGTATGAGGTTCAGCTCATCCAGAAGGGATTAGCTGACCAGATTGTTTACCATATAAGAGAAAAATGCAGAGAGTTTTTAATAAATATTTTTTCATGCTGTTACTGCATTTTGACAACAATGTAATTTTGTTAAAATATCATAAGAATAGTTTATTACCTCAGAGCATTCCTTCAAAATCTAAACTGAGTTCCACAGAACTGTTCCAGATAATTGACATCAGAACAGTGTCCATCTGTTGTTCTTCCTAGAAAACTGGTACCTCAGAAATGAACTAAAATTACAATCACAAACATTAAAAATAAAATTCTCCTCCAAAAGAGGAAAATGTATGAGCTAAAGACAACACAGGCAATAATTGGATAATATGCTTTACCACCAGTCCTGTCTAAATTACAGTACTGTAACTGTTTTCTTATACATTTCCAGATATTTTTATGTTATAGCAGACAAAACCTTTAAAATATTTTTTTAGTTTTTATTTTCATTTACTATGTCTTTATTGCCATGAAACAGGCCCTCAGCCAGAGTAGATTCTTGAATATCATAATCTTCAACAGGGATTTGTCATTTTTCACCAGCATCTTACACTATGCATTTAGGAAGTTACTGAAAATCTTACATATCTCTTCTAGGAAGCAGAGGAAGCATAATTATCCCTTTCTAATTATTGCACTTTGGCTTCCTTGAATTATTTGTTTAGCATGAAGATTTGTTTATGTTCACTGATACTTTGGTTAAGTTTATTCTTCATTTATTTTAATTTTATGTTCCAAGGATATTTTACTGAACACTCCCTGTAAGACCTTCAACTGTGGCCACCCACATCCTGAAATTTTCTCTCTACCTAATCCTGCCTTATGTCATAACACAGTAAATATATATATATATATATATTTACAAAACAAATTTCTTCCAGCAAAATATACCTAGTATTTAGTATGTTATTTCAAAAAGCTCGTGTAGCATTGCACAGTGTGTGTGTGTACATAAACATGTACACTTGCTAACCCCCCTACGAACACGCACAGAGCTATTGTTGAAAATTTTCATTAAAACTTTGTAAAGGAAGTCCATCTGCCACAGCTCAGGATGTCCTGTTTCTCTGAGGGGCTTCAGCTATTGCTTGGCCATTTTCTCATTGAAAACGTAAGTAGGAGACTTGAGGGCATTTAATCTACTATTAAAACAAACTGATTTGGAAAGGGTGTTTTGAAGAGTTTTCCCCTACCAGCTGGGAACCGTGAGGTGTGGACACCTCCTCAGACACAGCACACTGAGTTTTGTGTCTTCTGTACTGGTGTCATCAGTGGGAAGGATGGGAGGAGAAATTCTTTCTGTAAGGAGGGGATGTAATCTGGTCATTGAGATAATCTCAAAATACAGCGGTGTTCCCAAGCAGTATCTGTGCCCTGCTTGTCTTTCAAGGCAAACCACAGCAGGGCCCAGCCAGGCTTTGTGGGATCCTGGCAGTAGGGTGGGCTGGAGCTCCTGCCCTGCCCTGTCTGGCTTCTGAGTGTCCCGATCCCTCAGCACAGGTGGCCTCCCTGGCCGAGGGAAGGAACAGAGACCTTGGCTTTTAAAGTACTGGGGACATAATTTGGGGTTAGTACGTGCTTACAGTATATATCTGCTTGCTTTAAGAGACTGACTGTTTCACAAGAGGATGGAGGCAGCTCTGTGGCTAGTTGGGATTCCGATTTTATTTTGAATTATTGAAAGAAAACCCCAAAAGTTCAAACCTCAGGAAAATTCTTTCATGATTCATTGGGTGTATTTGTTTTACTTTAGCACTGCTCTCCAAAATGTTCAGCTTTAATTTTACAGTTGATCAGTCTGCAGGAAGTCCCAAATCTCATTTCCACTAAACAAGGGCTCTCCTTGTTTGTGTTCCTCATTGAGAAATAAAGGGTTGTAGCCATGAGAGGTTTACACTTACACACAGTAGTTATGAGTACCCAAACCAAAATGTTTTCGGTGGGGACTGGTATCAGACCCAACAAAACAAAACTAAATGTCACAGGGATACACCCTATCACCAGGAAAAGAAGAGGAGGACAGAAAGAGACAATGGGTGGAAAAAAAGGAAGTGCATGAGGGGTCAAAAATGTCAAAATAAAGCACCAGTGGGGAACATGGAGCAGAGAGATCAACAGCAAAAAAGAAACTGGGGGCAGAGAAGGATCATTAATAAAGGCCCTAAATATCTTAGTTTTCCCATACAAGCTTCCTTTCCCAATGGAATGACTGCTGGTGTTTATCACAAGACAGCACTGGGTGCTGCACTAGGACGGAGAAGACAACAGGGAGAAACTGGAAATAAAATGTCTGCTCTGGGCTCTGCCTCTCCTTTTGGGCACAGAAAGCAGCACTGTCTCTGAGAAGAGAAAGAATGAGACAGTGGTCCCTTCATCCTGCAATCCAACAGGAACCACAGGCCTTGGATAGCCCTTCAGTTTCATCAGAGCACAGCATGAAACAGCCTTTTCATCCTCCTGTCCCAAGAGGCAGACACAGCCTCCCTGCCCTACTGAGAGCACACCAGTGGCAGGAGTAACACAACATTCTGGGGTGTCTCAGGCGTAATGCCCACCTCTAACACTCTTGGTGGGCCCTCACCGTTCCATATTTCCCTCTTCTCTGAACAGCAATAATACACTACATGCAAAATTTCTCTAAAAATTATTTCTGCCTGCCTGCCTGCAAAGTGAGATCATGAAGTCTGACAAACATAGCGCAGCAGTTTATCTTGATAAAAAGTGACCCACACAGACTGGTTAAGAGAGAGACCTAAAGCAGTGGGACAGAGGTAGGATATGACATGGAAAAGTGACAACACACCGCAAGTGGTTTATCTTCATTACCAAAACACACACAATCTTTTCTAAAGAGCCCATGCAGGATCGGGCCCTTCAATAACACGCCAGTTGTGTAAGGTCAGTGGTTTTGAAGCTGCTTCTTTTGAAGTCATCCAAAAGCATTCAAACACTGACAGAGTAACAGCTGTGCACTGGTTGTCTTTAGGATGACTCTTAAGCTCAAAATAGGGGTATAGGGTTGCTACTGCTACCTAACAACTTTTGCTTTTACCTGAGGTCTAAAATGTCCATTCTCATTGTCATGACACCAAGTAAAAGGTTATTTGAGGGGAGAGAAGAGGGCAACATCCTGTCATTCCTCCTTCCTCTTCCATGGTAAGGAACATGCTGATGATGCCAGGAACTGAAAATTCTCCCTTTTGATAGATTAATCGATTGAAGAGCTTTACAGTAGACCAAAAATGGGTAAATATTGTACTCACCATTCTAACTCATTAAGAAATATTCCCCACGTAGTCATAATGCAGGAAAAAGAAAGTTTGTAAAGCTTTTAGACTGCAAAAATGGAGCATTTACACGTTATAATTGTTTTCATAATAAAAAGGCAATATTACAAATATTTTTGAAACATGAGGATTCTCCCAATGTGTTGGGAGACTTTTGCTACTGCCGTTGCCGTGGATGTCACACAGCCACACATTGCCATCTAGCGTCCGAGGCCACACCCGCAATGACGCTGAGAACTTGGAAAGGATATTCCAAATTAGTTCACAATAACAAACACGGATTAGTTTTGTTTTTCACAAGTACAGTACTATATGATAAAACAATCACATCTAACAGATGACAAGGAAGATTTTTTTGTTGGTTTTTTTTTTGAGTAGGACTGAGGAAATTATTATGAGAAAGCAAAAGAATATCCGACTATAAAGTAAACAATGTTGAACTATCATTAGTAGGAAATATAATCATATTTAGAGAATATAGTAAATTGCACGTATTGTACCAGCATTTAGAAGAAGTTTTATTGGGTCTACAATGAAAAAAAGAGAGAGGAAAGGAGAGGGGAAAAGGGTGAACAACTAATTCAAATGATGCTCTGCTTTAAGGGTGAATATTCAGTCCTTCAGGCAGAAATGTGCATAAAAATTGCACAGTTAATTTTGGACTCTGTTACACAAAACCCTCCAAGCAACACCCTGCTAAATTTGTAAGTATCAATCAAAAACTCCACTGCCTCCTTACGAAGTAAATGGTACTTGGCTGGAAGCAATTCTGCAGCAGTGGAGCACCCAGGAAAAGTGAAATTATCTCAGTGCTACCAAACTCTCCTGTAAAATACCGTTGGATTGGCTGCATCTCAGTAATACCTTGTAAGGTTTAGGAGAGCTCCAAAGACTCAAAAGGGACAGAATCCAGTTTGCTTTTCCATGCAGTATTTAAGCTCCCTTTCAGAGTCAGATCCTGAATTTCTGTGTCACAAACTAATGTGCTTTTAATCAAAATTCAGAAGAAAATTATTGACTCTGTTTAGTGACCATTATGAAGAACAAAATGTTTTTAGGGAGGGCTTGAACAGAGGGAACAGAAAAGTCTTAGATCAATTTTGGGCAGATATAAAACTGCATGAGGCTGCAGTTACCTGAAATGTGACAATCTGGAGGTTTGCTGCTAATAAAAGATTCTCCTTCCATTTTTTTCCTTCAGAGGGTCTGGAACTCAGTGGATCCCTCTGTGACTTGATTCAGCTCAGTAACCAAAAAGGAAATGGATTCATTGTTTCCACTTAGATAATATACTGAGGTTGTTTATGAAAAAACATAATGTGTATATATGGAGTGGGTATAAGGGGAGGAATCAGGGACAGCCTGCCCAGAAACGGGTAAATAAAAGGGAAGACCAAGACATTCCCCTTTTTCCGTGCAGTTGAAAAAAAAAAAAAAAAATAAAAAAATCTAACCAGATACAAACACTTGGACTTCTAGCACTTTTCACTTTTAACTTTAATTTTCAGTTTACTTGCTTGCTGTAGGGTTGTTTGTTATCCCCTTCCCCAACAATGAAAGAATTCCACGCTCTGTGTGTCACACACATCCCTCTGACAACTGGGGACACACTGCGCTGTGCACAGGCAGGGTCAGACCTGTGTTTTATATGTTCCTGTCACTAATATTTCCCCTGCCACGCTGGGCTGTCTGCTGGCCTTTTTCTCTTAAAGCATTTAATAAAACCACTACTAGATCCATCTAGCTGCCCAGCTACATTGGGCATATGAAATATCTAATATAGATTTTGTGCCTTCACAAAATCCAAGCACTTGTCCTAGCCCAATGTACAAACCCTGACATCTGTTAGTGCCCAGCACTGCAGAATGCCATGGGGAAGCACGCAGGGCATGCAAGAGAAAGCCCTGTGGAAATGCAGTGTACAGGGTTCTACCCATAAACATTCTCTGAAAGCCAACAGAAGCATAAATGCAATTGGTTGCTCAGTGCACAGGTTTAAAACAGTTTATGAAGAACATACATATATATTCTGCCCTTTTTACCCCTCTGGAAATCATCTGGTGACATCTCGTTCTCCAATCAGACAGTTTGTCCAAAAATGGATGGGAGCTTTCCTATTAGCTCCAGTGGGCAACCTAATAAATGTCAAGAGGCTTACTTGGGAATAAATGGGGAAAATAATCTGGTAACTATTTGACCAAATTAATTACATTTCTATTTTGGTTTGTAGAATTTTCTTGCTTCCTTTCTACTTAAGCAAATCAGCTAGAACAAACACAACTGGAAACTGTTCTTGTGAGATTGGCTCTTCACTAAAGAGCTGAATAACCATTTTTTCTTTGACCTAAAGACAACCTTCATATCAAACAGGCAAATAGAGCTGTTTGTTTAGCAATGGAAAAGCTTCTGCTTAAAATGAAAATGAAAAATTGTTGGAGTTTACAAGTCTAACAGGAATGGCTAAGATTTTAACTGACACTAAATTCTTTTAGCTCTGCTTCTGTGAGATAAAAATATCTTTTACTTTCTGAGGTTTTTCTTTCACTTATTTGATCCTGAAGAGAAGATAGTGTAGATTTATGTGTTGTTTGTCCTGGAGAGCACAGCTGGTTTAGCTTTTCTGTCAGACCCCCAGGATCCCGTCTTTAAAATGACTTTTTTAAATGCACAGTGGGTTTGCCTAAGCAAATTTAACTTGTATTATAGTCTGGATCCAAAGGAAAGAATAAGGAAAAAACAGAAGGAAAAAACCAAACACACAAACACATCTCCAGTGCCACCTTTAAAAGAGAAGGGATTCTGTTTTAAACAGTGTGATATTGGTATGAAATAGGTTAAAACTGTTGGCCCTATCATGCAGGCTATTCATATATATGATAGCAAGCCAAAGGTACACATTGCCCTCATCAACAACAACAAAGTAAAATAAAAAGTGCAGATTGTTTAATAGCAAACTACAGGAGCTATTTCCACAAAAAAATTAATTTGGGGAAAGACAGAAGAGGAATCAAGGTGACAAAATAAATCCTAATAAATCCGGATGAATTCAAAATAATATGAAAA
>QWTY01000202.1:0-11751 GCA_008033365.1 Pseudorectes ferrugineus | reverse complement strand
GTAGATGAGATGTATCAGAAAGCCGGCAGCTGTGGCTGGAACTGCAGGGCATGCCGGCAGGGCAGGGGGTGCGAGTTACAGTGTAGCAGAGAAACCGGAGCAGTGCGGAAGAACGGCGGGGACTGGGAAGTGACCGCCCGGCTCCTGAATATGACCGAGAGAGAGGTTCCCTTGGAGGGGGAGGGGGCTCAGGGATCCCGGGGTTTCACCTGAGGCACCAGAGCAGGTGGTGAATGTCCTTTTTTAGTGAGGTAGGATGTTAATAAGGTCCCAGTTCAGTGGCTGCTCTGACAAGCAAAGGCTCACCCACGGCTGAAGAAGCAGGACCGGGCTGGGCTCTGGTGGTGGCAGCGAATTTCCCTGCCCAGGCAGCAGCTCCGATCCTCCTCCTCTGAAGCCGAGAGCAAGAGAGCTAGCAGCTGCCCCAGCCCCTTCTTTTTCAGCCCAACTCTCACGGTATCTCTGCCCCTCTGAGAGATACCCTCAGATAACAGAAGTGCAGCCATATGCCCTCCTCCCCTGAGCTTGGTCACTTCTTTTGTCTCTCTTAAGTGTCTGGTCATTATTGTTCCTTAGCAACAAAAATGGGGGAAAATTCTTTAAGAGAAAAGAAAAACAAAAGGAAAAACCCTAACTTCCAACAAGCATCAAAATGAATGCACTTTTTTTATAACAACACACAGTACATATTTGAGTTTTGATTATTGATAAATGCTGTAGTAGGTTTAAATTTCTCCCCTCTTCATTAGCTGTTGTGATGATGTGGTCCAGTGAGGGCAAGCAGTGAGAAAACCCACAGACAAGATGTTCAGAGTTAACTTCTGTTTGTGCATACATCAGTACTGGGGCAGAGCAGGCACGTTTCAAAATGCAACTGAAATTCAAAAGGTGGTAGCTCAGGGCTCTCCAGAAACCAGCCTTTCTTTGTATCATGCTGCCTGGCATCACAATCTGCTTTGGAAAACCTTTGGCTCTTATCATTTGCCTCCAGTTTTTGCCCTGAAGCTGGTTTGTGACCTTGACCAGGTCTTTTCACTTCTGTGTCAGTTATGAAATGTGCCAGTGGCCCAGCCTTTCCCCCCTGTAAAGTGCTTCCAAAATTATAGATGACAAGAATTATTCATTAGTAATACTTTCACCTAACTACAAATACTGCATTATTCTGAGGTCAGGTTCATGCTACTGTTCAACAGAAACCTCTTTCATCCTTTTCCCCTTCACCTACTCCCATTTCTGTTGCTATGCAAAGGCTTCTCTCTCAGTTCTCCATAGCTGTGGCCATATAGGATTACAGAGAGAAGGGAAATAAAATCCCTCAGCCTTCTAGCGATGATGCAGGGGCCAGGGTAACAGAGGAGGGGTCTGCAAGAGCAGTTTGGATAATGTTTGCTTGTGGTTGTTTTCTTTCCTTGAGTCCTTGCCACTGAAAATTACTGCTGACCTGCCTGAGGATTAGTGCTGACAATATTGAAGACCTAGCAGAAGACATAAATGGGAAAATACTCAAAATTGTAGCTTTTAGTTAAGGATGGAAATTGTGTTTTGTACAGAGCTTTGTAAGGAAAACAATTACATGGTCTGCTAGTGCTACTCTGAACTCTGCAGCACCAGACCAGCAAGCTCTGTGAAAGTCTGCCCTTCTGGAGACACAAGTGAGTCAGATGTGCTGATGTGCTTTTAGTCTGCAGCTACTCTAAAGCTGAGTTACTGGGGTTTTTTTCAGAGACGGGAGCTCATGCAGTCATCTCCTGTGTGCAAAGGACATGGGAGCCACTTAGGCTCTCGCTTATAAGCATGGTAGGTTGTTTGTCAAACCCACAGGAACACTAAGCCAGTGACACAGACTTCCTGAGAAGATGGGCAGTTCCATTGCTCAAATCAACAGTATCATCAGGTTTATGTGATTTTCTGATGAGCAATTCTTCTTGATTGAAAACTGTGGGTGTCTCAGATTTCCTGTGTTACTGCTGCTCACTCAATGCTGATAAAGGCTCATACCTGAATCCAGAAATTCAAATGAATGAGAATATATGTTAAAAATTCTGAATTCTAAGGAACAATGTAACACGTCATTTCTGAATTTAAGTTCTTTGACACTGTCAAAGATTGGGTAGATAAGGAAGGCAACACAATTGGAGCAAAACAGAGAAACAACCAAAAAAGAGGGGTAAAAATCTGAATGTTTGAATAAAATCATTCATTTGAACCTAATGTTTGAACTTAACTGAGGCAGTAGGCAGTGACTCAAATAGCTCTAAGTTTTGCAAATCCTGTTTTTTTATTAGTGCCTTAGGTTTCAGCTGATAAAACCTTTGTAGGGTAATAAAAGAGTTTTGTGAAACTGGATATGACACACAGTTGGATAGAAATTTGTGTTTCTTGTTTGTTTCCCTTTCAAAAACTGGAAGACAAATATGCTGTTCACAAATCAGAACATATAGGAATGAAATATTGATTGTATTTTCAAAATGCACTTTACTTTTTTTAAATGTTATAGCTGATGCTGTAAAGAATCCCAGTTGAAAGGAAAAAGGAGGCATTCAGTAGGCTTTTAAGTCAATGTAGATAAAGAGCAGCTTTAGGAACTCATCATGTCCATTCTGGCTGCCAGTTCTGATCAGACAGTGGGAGAAAGTTTGCATGTAATGAATATTGTTTTATTTTATTGACAGAAATTCTTTAGTCTTAATGGTTTCTCACTTGAAGCAGTAACCAGAATATGATGTAAAAATGACGCCTCAGCTCTGAAGCTTTCCTTGTGAAGTCACACCTATCCCTTCCTTTTACTTCCAGGATTAACTGAAGGCAGATATTTTCTAGCTGTTGCTTTGGTAACTGTTTATGCAGTATGTCTCTCCTGCACTGTCCCAACAGAAGAGCACTTGACTTTATAATTTTGGGGGATTTTGTTTATTTTTGTTTGCTTTTTTGTTTCTTTTCTGCACATGCCTAGTTGAGCCCGTTGATGCCCGCCCAGCTGCAGACAGAGGACTCACCACACGACCAGGTATATGACTTGCATGGCTTTTACCTAACCTGTATTTTTCTGGCATGCATGTGGTCTGCTGGAGCTGAAATTATTTCCCTTTGCTTTGGTGCAGCCCTCTCATAAAATTTAATGCTACTCCATGAACAAGGGAAGCATCCTTCCCTCACAAATTCTCCCTGTGTGAGTGCTGTCCATATTAAGGGTGTTTGGGATGTGTGCTTGCAGCAGGAGTAGGTCCCAGATCCAGAACTGGTTTGTACTGATGGTCTCATCCCTTCCAGCAATAACACTTTGGTAGGCGCAGGAGATGGTAAACTTGGTACCCCTTAGTACAGACGCTAGTTCTAATTTGGGAGTGTATGATAGAAATGTCGAATACTCTATGTAGAGTGAGCAGGGCTGATAAAGAATTAATGTGTACAATTTCAGAACTGCAGGGGGCATTGATATTTTTTGCTGTGGTACTTACCTTACTTACCTCCAAATACCTAAAAATCGGTATTATCCCTCTGGATTCCTTGAGGACACCTGATGACACAGCTATTCATTCCATTCTAGGACAGAGCAGGATGATTGTTTCTCCTCTGTAGGTACCAGTATCTCTGTATTGATTTCAGAATAATAGCAGATCACTAGGTTGTAAATGTTTGGAAAAGTTAAAATGGGACAATTCCAGTTTCCAAAAGGAAAAAAGATTTTAGCTTTTTTTGCTTTTGAGGCTGTTTTTCCTCTCTTTTTTGTTCAGAATTATCTGAAACTGTTGATTCCATTGAGAGGAAACAGCCTTTTATTTCAGAAGAGGTTACTGTCCAACTCTTCAACATAGTGACAATATATTTTAGGGTCAGGATTATTTCAGTGTCCCATCATAATTGTGTTTTCTTTCTTCAGATCAGATTAAACTGATAAATATGTATCCTTTTTCCCTTCATCTTGTCTTCCAAACATCCATTACATAGCATCATGGACAGCACGTTCCTAGTGGTTTTAAATCTTTCAGATAACCCACCCATGTTTAGCAACTACAGAATTTGCTACAGTGAGAGGTAAAATAAGGTCATATGTTGCAGCTATTGGGATATGTGTCAGAACTGGCCAGGTGGTGTGCTCCTAGCACTGTTTTAGGAGTCTGACATCTTTACTTGTGTTTAGAGTCTTAATCCAGTCCATGAAGAGAGCCTGAAACAGGTACAGAGCTACAATGCCAAAAATCTTGGGATCAGGGAAAAATCCCTCCAGTACTGCATTATCTACCTTCTTCCCCAAGAGCAGTAGAAATATCACAGATGAAACACACACATGTTTAATCCAAATTTTGTAATGTTAATTCAGTCTAGCAGTTTTCTTATAATATTAAAATATATGATTATTTACAATTCTAGTTTCACTCATCTTGAAAAATCTCCTATTATGAGGCCCATATTTATTACTCAGGGTTATTCCTTCCTCCTTTCTGCTCCCTCACACACAGACACATGTCTCAGAAATCCTCAGTGTCCCTTCTCTGGAGAAAGGATTTTCTCACACTGCCACACTCTAGTTTCAGAGTGAAACTGTATGTTTTAGTCGAATGCATTAGAGCGCTTTGTTGGTTGGGTGATACAAATAGTACTAAAAGTAAGCCTAGAATAAGTCATGAGTGATCTTGGTGAATGTGTGCGATAGACTACTAAGGACAGGTAAAAAATATTTCAGCATGTGACCATTATGGCTTGAAATTTCCAGCAGATGCTGTAACTTTTGCACTGTGAAAGTCACATGGGATATTTTCTCAATGTTCTGCTGAAGTGCAAAAGTAATGCTTAATTTCCTTATGTCTTCAATGTCTTAAAATTTCCAGATTTAGAAAATTTTTTTCTTACTGATATAGATTCTGTCTATAAATGTCCATGTGGTTTTTCATCATCCTTGAAAAGCAATTTATGTGTGACAAAATTTCAGTTTAACAGAGAAATTATTCCAATCTGAGTATCTTCATGAACTAGGAATAGAGGAAAGCAAATGGATGCTTATTTAAACTGTGAAGTACAAAAGGGATTCTGATAGTTTGAAAATGTGTGCTTTAAAACTGTTTTACTTTACTTGTTAATTACAAATAAATGTTCTATATTAGAGGTTCAAAAAGGAAAATAAATACTTTTTGTGCAGTAACTGTCCTTTTGGGATAGTCTCTTTTTTCAGTTTGGGGCTATTATTGAAAAAAAAAATCTAAAAAAATAGTAGATTACTCTAGAGTGAAAAAGTATTAATGAAAGACCAGCTACTTGTAACTTTTTGTTTTAATTGCCCAGCTTCTTGTTGGTTTCCTGAAAGGTTTGCCCTTTCCATGTGCTTGGTGCTTCTACTTGCTTGGCTCAAGTGACCTGCTTCTTCAGGGTGAAAATACTGGTGTCATGTCAACCTGCAACACTCCAAGCCTGAATAAGAACAAGTGAATGTTTTGTAGCTGTTTGAATTTTTTGAAGAAAATGAGCTCTGAAAGGACTAAGACAAACATGCAAACATGTGCCCTTTTTTATCTTTTTGATTTTATTTTCAGTACTTTTTGCTCACACAATGTTCTTATAATGATCAGTATGTTTTTCTTACAGGCAGATCAAAATCATGCAGATCATCTTTGTCACTTTCTTACAAGAGAGATAATTTGGTCACAGTACAGAATAGAGTCACAGACTCATAGAATACTGGGTTGAAAGGGGACCTCAAGGATCATCTGGTCCAACAAGTATTTAGGTGGTAGTAGTATTTGTGATACCTAGAATCTTCTTCCTTCACCACATCATTCTCTCCCAAGAAATGAAGTCTGTGAGTCAAGTCTGAAAAAGTAAGGAGTTGTCCAGTCCATAGAGCAGAAAAGTTTATGAGTAAGGACCAAGTTCAAAGCGTTTGTTGAAATTTATGCCAGTTGTCTAAACCCCCACCTCTGTTGTGCTCCACCTTGACTGTCCACAGTTAAAGCTTGAATTGGAATCTGATCTACATCAGTCCTAGTGAAAGAATATTGTCTGGACAAACCCCATTTTCTAGTATGGATACAACATCTATGTAATTCACATGGGTGTTAGAAATGGGCTCTAGTGCCCCAACTTACTGTCCTTCCCCTTCTTAATTCACAAATGGGCGAACAAAAATAAGAATTATGCCTAAAACTGTTTCTGATCATCTCCTTCCTAAAAAGGAAGTAAACAAGATGGTAAAAGGTCAAAGGGAAGAAAAACATCTAGATGTACTAAGTATTCATCAGTGAGCTATTTTTTAATACAGCACAAAATTATAACATATTTATGACATATTTCTTGCTATTTATAAATTGCTTTATATAGGGAGATGTTAGATGTTAGAAGGCTCTAGTCCAGCCTGAGAACTTCCATAGGAAGAACTTTGTCTCAGACTGGGATAAAACGAATACCTCTTTCCTTGATAACCTCACTGTAACAACTTTTTCAGTAGTGTTTCCTTCTCTCCTGTGCTCCAGCAGACACTTTTTCATGATGAACACTTAATTTCCTGCAACTGAATTTTGGGTATATGTTCATTAGTAACTTTTTCTTTGTGTGTGTGTGCATGTACATATAGAGACATATACACATATAAAAATACATATAAAAACATCTCTAGATGCTCAAGAGCAAGCTCGTTTTACTTACGTTAATTCAGCGGGTCTGATCTGTGGAAATTGAGTGAAGATTAGGAAACGTGCCATCAGAAGGGATGTTGCTTAGTATTAGCATATTTTCTGTAATTCAAGGTGATAAACAACAAATGCTCTGTTCAGGGCAGATCATATTTTCATCTGTTGCAGAGTTGCAGCTGTAAGTATACACTCACAGCTTTAATTACATCACTTACAGGATGCCCATAATTCACAATGCAAGGATTTTATGCTATTAATTATGTTACTTTCTTCCATGTAGTATAGTTTGGACTTGTTGGTGGTTTTTTGCATTATTCCAATTCTTTGTCAGTTGATCATTTTTGCAGACATTTAGTTATTTTGGGGAAACATTGCGCATAAAGCTGCTTCTGTGTCTTTGGCCCTTCTGCTAATAAATCATGACATGTCTGTCTTTATTACATTACATAAAAACTGAGGGGGTTTTTTCCTCATGCTTGCAGAGGCTCTGTAAGCCTAATGGCTGTTCTGCAGAATCATTAGCACATATGCTGCAGTCTATATGAGGTGAGGGCATAGAGCAGCTTAGTTAATTATTTATGATTTTCTTGCCAGAAACTGCCAACATATTTTTTCCTGTCTTAGTGATGTTAGTTCAATACCAACATCACAAACAAACTGTCTTTAAACAGTTGATTTAAACAAACTGGCTGCAGCTACCAAATAAAAATCATTAATGGATTTTTTTCCATTAGATTGTTTTGGTTTGTTTTATAAATGAGATCGTTGCTATCTGTGAATGCAATTACAGGTGCATGTGCATATGCACAGCATCTGGACTGACATGCCAGAAAGATTATCAAACCAGATTTTACTTGTTTTGATTATTCATTTCTACACACATGTATTCTGAGAAAGAATTATTTTATACTCTGTTCCAATGAGATTCTTTTGTAAAAAAGATAACACTTTTATTGCACTTAGTTTCTGCTTTCTTCAATTTGAGAGCCCCATAGTCATCCATGAAGTAAAACTGAAACCAGCATTTCACTGACATCTTGGTAGAGACCAGAAAGTTTTAGTTCCATGCAGTCTTAAAAGTGCATATCCCTCAAAGATATTTGAGTTGTCCTTACAAAAATGAGTATATAGTCTTCATTTTCATCTTTATGAGTGTACAATATTCATTCTTCTTTCATTTCAAAATTAAATGACCTGCACAAAGTCATGGAGTCATATGGAAGTAATAGTTGAACTTCTAGTTAGAACAGGCAGCTCTCTACTCCGAGGGGTTGTTCAAAGACTGCATTCCTTCCCTTCCACCCTTTTTATCTCAGATGAAGCTTAACCCAGATAAAGCTGTTTGCCACACATGTAACAGGCTTTGATTCAACAACTCTTTTCTTGTTCTTACCGTGACTCAAGCACAGTTCATGGACATGGAGCCGAATGTTTTCCTGAATGCAGTCAGTACCGCAGTCACTCAAACTGCTACTTCGGTTTTCTCTATGTACAGAACACCCAGGTCTGGTTGTTTGAACTGTGCTTCACTTGGAGATTTAATTTTTAACTCTAGATGTAACCTCAGGCACAGCTAACACTATCTCAGATCTGTGCAAAACAATATCACAAAACCTTTCTAACTGTTTATGTAACCAGTAGATGAAGTAATTGCAAGCAGTATGGTAGATAATGTGCACCTAGTTACATCCTTGGTGGAATTCACTGTATCCTCTTTTCTTTAGTCTTCTGAAAGCATAAATACATATTTACACAAACACAGAAGCTCATCAATGTGAGTATAAAGTGTTCCCCAAAGCAGCTATTTGTTTTTTATTTCATATGACTAGTTTTTCACTCCTTATGATTTTTTTTTTCCTTTAGGGCAAGGAAAAATAAGGGTTTCATACTCTCCATTTTTTGATGTTTGGAAATGTATGTGTGCACATGTGCATGTGTACACATGTATGTATAAAAGCAGTTAATATTGCTAATTAAAAGAAGTATCATTAAAAGCCCATCGTAGTTAGCTCATTTTGTTGAATTTCACTAGAAGCTTTTAAGCCCATGATTTTTATTACAAAATAGTTTTGTCAGTTTTTCTAAGGAGCTGTGAGTTAATGTATTTGCCAGCTGAATTGAAGCGTTTTTAAATTGGAGTCATTAGGAATGCAAATCCCTAAAGATAGTATGTAATTCAGAAGAAAGCTGTTAATACTTATCATTATTTGTGAATTTGCAGTGAGGCTGTTGCTCTCACTTTTCATCTTGTATATTGGCTTTTGTGTTTGGGTTGTGTATTTTAGAATTGGTAGTGAAAAAACATCATTTTGTCCCAGGTCAGGACTAAAGTTCTTGTCAGAGAGAGAACTGTTCTTTGTGTGCTTGTCTTCTTACCTCTTGTAAAGAGGTATTAGGAATCCCTTGACTGTTTGCATCTTACGTCTGGTCAAAGTTTTAGAAAGACCCTGAAGTTTTTCCTTCTTTGGTTACTATCCTTGAAAAGTGTATCTTTGATTTTAGCATGCAAGACTAAATGTGTGGTCACCAGGACAGTAAAGTGAATGAACTGGTAATAAAGAGAATCTCTTAAACAAAAAGTCTCAATTCTATAACATTGTGGAAAGGCGTATGTAACCCCATATATATTTTTATCTCATACCATGTATTTAATTGATTCCAGTGCAATGTCATACTTGTCCTTACTATATAATCAGTTATCTGCAGAAGACCAGCAGTTTACCCTAGTTGAAGTCTTTCTCCTCACTTGTATGAGAGGTAGAAAGAAGGAAAAAGTTGCTATCGGGTTTGTTAGTGCAACAGCTAAAAAAAAAAGATTTTTCTGTTTCTGACCTTTTTCTGGTGCAAGTTGCCAAAAACAAGTTTCAGTAAGTCTTAACATCATTAATCTTCCTAATATCAGGTCCTACCTTGCATTCAGATTCCATGGCATTTTTATGGGGCCTTGGTCATTTGGCCCAAACCAAAAAATTTCTGCCTGATCTCAAGGCAAAAAAAACATGGTTTAACCTGCTACATGCTGAAAGCATGGCTCCCGTGCTACCATTTGATTGGAATGGGAGGAGGGAAGGGAACCAAATCAAAGAAATGTTGCTCTAGGGAAGCCTGAGCCTGCATTTTTCCAGCAGCTGAGACTACTGGTGTACTTACCACCCTCTGGTGGTCATTGACGTGACCTGTTCTGCCCCTGAAATACTGCTGTAACTCCTGCCTGTGGCGTTTGACTGTTGAAGAGAGACCCACAGTCTCATCTGTTGCAGCTTTGCTTTTAGTAAAAGTGGTCAGACCCCAAGAGCAGAAGTGCTCATGTCCATTTTCCTACCTCTAGCAGTGGTACAAACAGGATATGTACAGATTTCACCTCTGCCTTATACCCCGGCACATCCATTGAGCTTTTAGCAGCTAGCATTTGATAGGTTCCAGGACTGAAAACTATTTTCACCATTGTGTTCAGTAACCCTGAAGGAACCTTCCTTCTTCGCATTTGTTCATTTGTATTTTGAACATCCTCGTGATTTGTGCCAGTGAGTTCCACAGTCAAATTTTGCATTGTACTGCATTATATATATACACACACTTTCTTATGTTACTTTTCAATCTGCTGTATCATAGCCATGTTAGTGTCCTGTATTTCTTAGAAGAAATAATGAATGACCATTTCCTGTAGACTTTCCCCTTATCATTCGCAGTCACACACTCTGTTGTGTTTCACCTCCTTTGCCTCTTCCAGTCTGAAGACTCAAGATTTTAGTCCTTCATATACAGAAACCATTCCATACCTGTGATCATCTGTCTCCCTGCATTGTATCTTTTATAGTTCTTCTGCCTTTGTGTGAGGTGGGGTGACCAGAACGAATAGCCAGATTTAAAATGAGGATGCATCATTTTTACAGCGGTGTGACAATGTTTTGTTTTCTCTATTTTCTCATAATTGCTCCTACCTTTCTCTTTGCCTTTTTGACTGCTACTGAGCCAAGTGCCCACAGAATTACCCGCAGTGACTGCAAGGTCTCTGTCCTGGGTGGAACAGAGCTAAATTCGAGTCTTTATAGCTATATGTATAGTTAGGGCTGTGTATCCCCACAAGCACCACTTTGCATTATATCAACACTGAATATAATTTCCCTCTTATTGTACTCCTGGAATTGGTAAAATCCTTCTGCAGTTCTTTGCAACTGGTTTTACTTTGACTATCCCCTTTTTTTCTTTTATTTTTCGTCAGTAAACTTTGTCATGCCACTGTTCGCTCTCTTATCCAGATCACTTTGCAAACAGCACAGCACAGATCCTTATGGGACCCACTGGTAACATTTTTCCATTGTGAAAAATAGATGTGTATTTACACTTCATTTCCTTTCTCTTAGTCAGTTATGGGAAGTCACGTAGGACTTTCCCTTCTTATCCTTGGCATCTTAGCTTCTGCCAGAGCTTTGCTCAGGGACCTTCTCAAAAGCTTTTTGGAAATCCAGATTCACTCCAAGCAGAATCACTGTTTCCCATGTGATTCCTAACTCTTCCAGTGACCTCTAAGAGTTTTGGGAGGCAGGACTTCCCTCAACAAAAGACAAGCAGATTCTTCACTGATTTATCTTAGATGTGTGTGGATATGTTCTAATGAATATTTATAGCTTCAATGGATTTGCCAGCTGTAGCAGCCAAGTTGTGCAGTTCCTCAGGCCTTTGCCTTAGAGGAATTTTCATGTGGTGCTTTTTGCCAGGGTGTCTACGAGGGGCAGCGAGTGTGGCCATGGACAGTGGCGAGCAGCTGGGAGCACCTCTTCAGCTGCTGCAGCCAAGGGCAGTGAAACAAGTCCTGGGAAAGCCCTTTCCCCGCAGCTACTGCACTGCTACTCCACTACTGTAATTCTCCCTTCCCTTTTAATCCTAAAACCAAAAAAGTGGGAGGGGTTGACAGGTCGAGCTTCCTTGCAGACAGATACATGTTCTCCTTTGTTGCGATCCACTCTGATCACAGAGGAGCAAAGAGAACTAACTCTCTGTGAATAAAACTGAACAAACCTGGATGTTCTAAATAATCCCCAAAACGCAATTAAAACCAACCCAGATGTTTAAAATAATCCCCAAAATGCAGTTAAAACCAAAAGAGGTTAGATATTGATACCAAAAA
>QWTY01000201.1:0-11292 GCA_008033365.1 Pseudorectes ferrugineus | reverse complement strand
ATTGCTTCTCAGTCCTGGCAATTGCAAGTTCTTTATAACTTTGCTGACGATGCTTTATAAAAAGTATGTGGAAAACCAAATGACTTAGCAATATGTGTGATTTTATTTATGTGTTCTGAATCAGAGAATTTATTATTCCAAAGAAGAAGGTACTTTCTTATCTGTAGTATGAATTAATAGGATTCCTGTGTGGTTTATCCACCCAACTCCTTTCTTTAACTGTGTAGTTCAAGTGACTGGAGAATTGGCACCCCGAGTAGGAGTGCTCTCTGCATAGAGGGGTGATGGTGAAGGGGGAGAGGATCTGCAGTAACAGTTTATTCTTTCTGGGATCTTGTGATGACTCTTTTTTCTGTTCTACCTATGGGACACATTTTTATAAATAAAGTAAAGTACATGTTACTTCACTGTGTAGAGGTTTATGCCATGGCTGTAATGACTGATAGAGGGTCTCAAGCCTTTTGGATCTGAAGTCTTGTATTGGTAGACTTAAGTCTACATGTACATCAGACTTCAAATCTAAAATGTTAATAATTTTACATTGTCTTTCTAACTCCTCAGGTGCATGCTGTTCTTGTGTGCAGAAGGGAAGCAGGATAATCATTGGACAAATCTGTATGTGCAAACCAGCATCAAGTACAGAAATGTCAAGTATCAGGAGTGTGGTACTTGAAACATAGTACACTTCTTTCACTTGTAATACTGGCTGCTGCAGTGACTTCTTAAGCGTTCACTGGTTGCTGTGTTGAAAATAAGCTGTCTGGCCATGCATAGTGTCTTGTTCACTTCAAGTAATGGACACGATCTGTTCACTATTTAGTGAACTAAAAGATTTTCACTGTGGCAATGTAACTTTGATCTGCCAATCTAATGACCTTGATGTTGGTCAATAATGACCAGCTGTTATGCTGAGATAAATGGTCTTTTCTAAGACATTTATGCACTTTAGAGGAATTACAGCAAGTCCATATTGAATGTTATGTATTTGTTAGAAATAGCTGTTCGAGGTGGTAAGTGGCTCCATGGTATCCTAAAAGAAAAAGAAGCTTGGATGGGAAAACACTGTAGAGATGCACTACAGAAACTCTTAAGGAAGATAAAGTTGTGTCAGAAAGGAGTATCATAGGAAAGCTTGCAACTTTGTGGGGAAAATCGAGAGATCGACTTTCTTACACGGTTTGCAGGCTGATAATGCTTGTCTGGAATAAAAGTCTAAATTGTGCAGTTTATTCAGGTTTTCTGAACTAGGTAAAAACCAGATTGAATATTCTCTGATACTTCAGACAAGTATGTACACAAGATCACACAAGAATGTATTGGGAGAAAATTACCAGTAGATGCTACTTCCAAATGCTTTAATGAATAGGAAGAATAATTAAGAAATATAAACATTCAAAACAAAATGTATGCAATTTTGGTTTAAACATTATACAGCCTCTCGAGTAACTTAAGTATGCATAAAGATTACTGTGATTGTTAATACGTTTTCTGTCCTATAAAATGACATCTGTGGTGGTGCACAACTAAAGTTCCTAGTTTATCTTATTTTACAAATGCTCTTTTCCCCAAATATTCGGAGACATTATGGAAGCATGTTTTCTAACATTTTCTAATATTCTTTATTTAGGTGTTTAAAAACCCCAAACCACCAAAACTCACAGATTTCAGATTTTACTTGCATGCCTCCCCGCTTCCCTTTCCACTGGGGATGGTGGAGCAGACTCGTTGAAGGAATTTTATACAGGACATTCTTTAAAAAAGAAATGTGTCCTCAGATAACGTATGTAAAAGTGTTGATATCGTGAACAAAATGAGACCATGTTCAGAGTGTATATACAGTCATGCTGTCTTTCAGCATTTCCAAAGTATAGCAAGAATCAATTGCTGAAATACTTATCTGTAAGTTCCTTGTTTTACTTTGTTGCAGGTTTGAAGCGGGGATGGGGATAATGTTGGGAATGTTTCTCTCTTAAACTTGGAGGAACAATTAATTCTTTTCATAACAGACTTTGCCTTGCTTTTGGCGTGGAAATAATTTGTTTTGATGATAGATTGCAAGTGGAAGTGGTTATGAGGGTTGTAGAAGGGCCATTAGTTTGTTGGAAACAATCTGTGTCTCAGCAGCTAGGGAGCATACAGTAAAAATATGTATTTAAAAAAACCCCTGACTTTTCACGCATTAGTGGCATTTTGTGCAGGGGACTACTGTAAATGCCAGCATTTTCTTGGGTCAAAAAGTTTGGATAAGTTCATGGAAGAACATTTCTTGTGAGTATCTAAATTCAAAGATACTGTCTTTTTGATTTGTTTTCTGAGATTTGAAATGTTTTGTGAGGTTTATTCTTTTGTTTTTATGCTAGTCCTGTGGAACTGCCTGTTAGCCCGTGGTTAGGAGTGGCATACTGAGGCTGGTGGTCTATTGGTCTGACCAGGCAAGCTGTTCTTACGTTCTCATGACCAATGAGGTAGCTTTGAAATGGAGTCACAAAACAGTTTGAGCTTGAAGGAACCTTAAAGATCATCTAGTTCTAACTTCGCTGCCATGGGCAGGAAAATGCTTTAATTTGATTGTTTGACAATATATTTAGTGCTGTTTTGATGCTGTTTCAATACTGTTTTTTCTTGAAAAGCAAACCATGATTGATATCAGGGGCAATAACTGTGATATAATACGCAAAGTTAAGGCAGGAAATTCAGATGCTGCTGTTGTGAAATGCACAGTGTATTTTAACCACGTGATTGTTTATCAGTTGCATTCTAGATAGTTGAAGTTGAAAATATGATTAATTGATAAACTGCTATTTCATTGGATCTTACAGGTGAAACCCCGTATTTATTATGAAATTAGCTTAACTAAATCTAAATCAATCCTTAAAAAACCCCAAGGGATACTTGATCAACACTGACTGAAAATAAAATGAAGTAGGTTGTAAAAAGTTGATCAGCATTCTTATTTGTGGTATTTGTAAATGCCATGAGGTGTGTGGGTAATACATGCATCTGAACTGGCTAACTTCTGTTTGTGTAAACAGTCAAGATGCTTGCTGTAGTGGGGGTGCAGAAGTACTTTGTGGTCCAAATAACTAATGTTTATTCACATTAAAAAAAAAAAACTTGGATATTTAATACCTTTTTTTTTATAATGAAACTTTTTTCCTGTATAAAATAGCATACATATAAGAAGTTAAAACCCAGAAACTTCATTAATCATTTTTCTAAGGTAATGTTGAAAACAGCTACTTATTTTGTAGAGTTAAGTCCTTTTTAAGTTTAAAGCACTGAATTGAGAGTTCTGTGTATTTTGGGTAGAGGGCAATTAGACATAATCAAGGGTTTCCTTATGTGGCTTCAGAAGCTGTTTAGTCAACTGCATTAACAGGCACACCACCTCTGGAAGAACTTCAGGTGCTTGTTTACTGAAGGTTAAAACTGTTCTGTGTGTCTGGGTAAATCTTATCTTTCTTCATAGGCTTTTTGACAAGACTTCTAAATTAAAATGTGCAGAGATGCTTCCTTTTTGTGTATGGATAACCTCATTCTTCCAGTTTTATTTTTGAAATACTTGATTTAGATCTTTAACATTCCTGTAAAATTTTCCTGCAGTATTCACCTCATAAAGGCAAAACAATAAAAGAGTGTAGGACATGGAGTGACATTAAGCTCCATGTAAAAACAGGAACAGGAAATACCTGGATAGCTGTGGGGGATACTGGGTCAGTGTAGTAGTTGTGTAACTTTTTCTGGAATATTGTTTCTAAATAATTCCCTTCTAGCAACACTTGGTATAAAATTGTTTTTTACTGTGTAATAATTGCCTTTTCATAAATGATTATTTGCAGTAATAATAATCTTACTTAGAATCAGTGCACAGAACTGTTATTTTATAACAGTTACTCTGGTGAGGTTTTCTTTTAGGCACAGTGTAGAAGTGTGTGGCAGATAAGTTATGTAACACTTCCTGGTGAAGAATTACTTCTTTTTTTAAACACTGGGCATGCATTTTATTTCTTAGTTTCATTGCAATTATACCTGTGCATATTTAATAGCTCTTTAGGGAATCTCACTTGGAGAATTTTTTTTGAGGGTTGAAGTATGTGTTGGTATAATTACTTATTTCATGCTGAAAGTAGGTTTTGAGGTAGTGGTGGGTGTTCTTGATCCTTCTTGTCATTTAAGAAATTAGGAGAAAGTGATGATGGGTTTATTTTTCCTAACTGATGAAAAGAGTGGCAAGGGAAGTTGGGTCTTCCAGTGATTTGGTGTATCTTCAGGACAAATGTATGACTTGCAAGAGCTTTGTTTGCCTATCTGATGGTTACTTTTTGTCACTCAAACTGTTCTTCAATTATCCTAAGCCATGCTCAGCAGGATACTTAGTTTACTGATACGTTCTGCCTTCATCAGTGCAACTCCAACAGGTATTAAAAGCCAGTTATGAAGTTGGCTGTTCTTCCGGACCAGTCCTGAAGGTACAGCATGAATTTAAGCAGTCTGTAGGTTTTTCTACAGTATCTTCTACATTATCCACTATAGTATCTTTATAAAAACGTCTGATTAGAGGTAGCCTGCTGTTGGCAATTAAAGGTAAAAATACATTTTTATGATTCCAGAATAAATTCCACTTAATGAGAGATGAAGTGCATTCCTAGGTTTGTTTGAAATTATTCTGCATGGAAAAATCCTGCATGTGTTGGCTGTAACATTCTGAAAAAAGTGTGCTTCTCTGAATGCTGATTGAAATGAACCTGAAATAGAGAAGGAACTTCAGTAAGTCCATATGCCTGAAGGTCTTTCTGATTATGTATATATATATATTTTTTTTTTTTTAATAGGTTGATTGCTCTAAAATTATTTCCATTTGCTCACATTGTTTTCTTTTCACCCAAGATATGGTCGCTCCTTAACTGCTACCAAATTTGAGGTTGGTGATCCTATAATACTCCTCCTAGAAGACAGAAACCCAAAGTCAGTCCCTTGACTTTACGCCAGTGACCACTGTAAGAAGCTGGAGAATGCTTGACTCCAGTATTTCACTTGAAACTATGGTGGTTTGCATTCTTTGAGGATGAGACCCCAGGGTGCAGGAACAGAATCCTGCAATACACCTTGAGACCCTGGGAAAAGAAAAGATCCTGCTTTGGCAAACAGAACTCTCAGAAGAAAGTTCAAGAAGAGCATTTAAACATGTTTACAAATTTTATAACACCTATTCTGTTTCATATCTTTAGCAAGATTAGTACAGTTGTATTGGTAGAAGGCAGGACTACTGGCTCTGTTAACTCCCTGGTGAAGTGATGTAAATTAAACAATGCTGGCGATGTTCTATGCCAGGAAGTCAGATGAACATTTAGGAGATGCAAAATACCTGCTCCTTGTCAACTTTTTGTGATGCCTCACTGAAAACAGTGCATTATACACTTTTATTTTAATGTCTTACTCTTCCATAACTTTTAATTCCATGAACTTGATTATATTCAATTTTGTTATTGTCAGTGGTGCCATTGCCTTAATGCAAAGCTCTCTACACTCTGTAAGATTGTATTCTTACATTGTATACATGTATAGATGTATGTATTTTTTTTTTTTAATATGTATGGCTTCCTATATTCAAACACTTCTAGTTCTTGCTTTCTGCGGTCCCTTAGGAATGTGTGCTACTGACCTGCAGCTGATGAACGCTGACGTGAGTGTTCATCACTAGAACAGCGTAGGTCAGTTCAGATCACTGTGTTCACAGTCTGCTGTGGATTATACTTTCCACTTTATTCCTATATAATAAATAGGTATTCCTGGTTTTGGAAAGGAAGTGAACGTTCTTGAGGATGTTTGCCACACTGCAATTCCTCCCTTCCCTTTCCAACTCTATAGTGATCGTAAGAACCTGCCACACTACAAAGTATACAACTTCACTCTTATTTATGTGCTCTTGTACTACGAATACTAGTAATAGTAAAGAGAATGAGCTTAATATTCTAATTTGTATTTAGTATTAAGTATCTAATGAAGCTCCAAGTGTGGCACTTTGTCAAAAGTAGCTTCATGTTAATGGAATAATGTGCCAATATAGTGGTGCTGACAGTAAAGGTATTTTTAATCTTACTAAATTCAAATACTATCTTTTGGTGTGTATATATAATGTCTTACTGATTGTAGTAATGACTTTATTGGAAAGAAATTTCTTTTACGAGCAAAATTTATTCCCAAAAATGTCAAGCAGTTTAAAATACTGTGTGTGAATCGTTTTAGATAGAATTGGTCCAAGGTGTGTAACTACTTTTGGGTTTTGTTTGAAAGATGTTATTTGCAAGATTCATGCATTTAGAGGGAATGCAGAAAATAGAGATGGTAATGATAGAATGAGCAACTGCAGCTGAGGGTAAACTTTTGGTGAAATAGTCATGCTGAGTTGTTTTCTTTCATGACTTCTGTGAATTTCCTGCTAAAAGAAATTAAAAAACCCCCTGAATGATCCTTGACTTTTTAAGTGCTATAAGGGAGCTATAAATACAGAGATTGGGAAGTGATTTCTGTCTTGTGATCTGTGCAGAACTGGCAGAATCAACATTGCGATATAATGTCCCATTGTTCAGTAACAGTTTTGAAAAGAATGCTGAAAATTTGACATAAAACCAGTTTGAGGTCTGGAAATAACATCTTGAGGACTGATCCATTTAGAATTCAGTCTTGCTAAATCAAAAAGCAGTCTGAGAGGTAGCCTTATTAGGTGCCTCACTGGGTTTCAGACTTACTCAGGTTTTTTAATTTACAGTAGAAAATAGTTTTGTTTAAGGGGTATGACACAGCAGATTGGAATTTCACCTTAAAAAAATAAATCCCAGTGAGGTGTGTAAATAGTGTGATAGATATATGTGTGAAGTTGAGTAACTGCTTTTTGTTGTTTCTGGTTTTCTTTGGGGTGTTTTTGTGTTTTGTTTTTTGGAGTTTTTGTTTTTTCTTTTGGTACAACAGCTAAAGAAATAATCAGGCAACAAGTGTAAAACATACTGAAAATTTATGAATCTCTTCTACATGGAGACACAGAAAAAATAGAAATGGATTCAAAAGAAGCTGTCTATTATTCTGTAGTCTACTGCTATTAAGTTTGTATGTTCTTCCCATGGTTTTTCTTAAGACATCAGACTTAAATGAAGAATTGGACCCTTGAAACTGAGGGAACTAAGGGATTTCTTGGTTCTTAGTAAGGGATTCTTAAGAATGGCTGTGTTAAATGAGAAGGAAGCCAGTGCTATCTCTACTGTAAAAGGTGGAATGTAGTCAACATAGCTAGTGTCTACTAAGAAGGCAATGACCTTTTTGTTTAATAACTAAAGCAGAGACCTAAACAGGCTATTGATAGCAAGTATCAAAGTACAAGTAGTTTGATAGTTTGTTGGTGGGTTGTTGAATATGCCTGTCCAGGGCTGGAAGCTGTTCTTGAAAAATTAAAGTTGGAAGAAAATGTACAAGAACCCTTGCAGTGTAAATTATGAGAGTCAACAATTGCGGAGTAATCCTGACCTTTCTTGAAGGGTCAAATTGAAGAATTTCCCTTACAGTTGTTCTGGTTCCACTGCACTTCAGGCTGTGTTTTGCAATCAGTTTGTGCTGTAAGTTGGGACCATTCCGTAGCATTACGTGAAAATTGCAGACCTATCTTGAGTACCCGTATTATCTGTATTTCAGTAATAGAGAGAAGATAAAAGCATATTCAACAGTTTCTTTGGAATCTCTGATTATTGTGGCATGGTTAAATGTGAGAGTTTGGATCTGGACAGACAACTACTTTGGAGACTTCGAAGTCAAGTGAAATTTCTTTAGGCATTATTTTAGCATTACTTTATGTAGAACATTTCATTATTAAATGACATCAGTGATGATGCTAAATGTTTTCAGAATAGATGCTGCAGTGTAGTGTCATAGCCTGTGATGGCCAAGAGTATTTCTCAAGTGTTTGAAACACTATCTAATCTGTGGTTACGGGGTATTTTGCTGTTGGTTGTCCAGCCTGGTGACTTGACTCATACTTGTCCACAAGCTTGTCTGTGTCTGTTTTCATTAGTTTTTCTGCAGAGAAGGTACTGCTCACAAGCTTTGAATCTCTTAAGCAGTTCATACTGGAATAATGTACAAAATGTTTCAAAATAGAAAATTTGTATAGGAAATGCTGTATACAGTCTTGTTAATTGACGGAGGGAATACTTAGTGTTGATAGCCGATATTTTTGGCAAGAATCAGCTTTTGTCATAGGTGTTGAAGCTGTGTTGTGAGTTTTTTCCAGCACAGACATTTGGAAAATACCATGACTTAATGGATTTTAAAAGTGCAAAACTGCAATAATTTCTCACCAAATGATAGTCCAATAAGAATTTCTTTTTATCTGTGAAGAAAATACTGATTTTTGGCTGACATTTGGAGAGATGCCAATTGACTGGAAGCTGACTAACATCCCAGTTTTCAAGAGGGATGACCCTGGTCACAACAGGCCTGTCAGACTCTCTTCAGTGACTGGTAAAATCATGGAGAAAATTATTCTGGGAGCCATTGAAAAATACCTGAAAGACAACACAGTCATTGGTCACAGCCAACATGGCTTCATGAGAGGAAAGTCCTGCTTATCAAACCTGATTTCCTTCTATAACTGGGTAACTCACCTTGTTGATCAAGGGCAGCCAGTTGGTGTAATCTTTTTGGATTTCAGTTAAGTTTTTGATACTGTCTCTCACAGGATCTTTCTGGACAAAATGTCCAGCTCACAGCTGGATAAACACATCATGGGATGGGTGATTACCTAATATCTTCTATAAACTTTTTTCTGTAAAAGGCATATGAACACTTATATGGTTATTTTATTTATTGGAAAAACTGATGTGAAACAAATAAAAATTCCATAGAAAGTCTGTTAAGAAAATAGATTTAGGATTATTACTTTTACTTTGTAATTCGATCTTCAGAAAGTTCTTTGAGGAAAGATACTTACATTGTCAGTCTGAATTGTAAAGAGAGTTAGTTTAATTTATGTTTGTTTGCAGAGCTTTCTTAAATTATTGTTAGGAACATGACTGCCTTAAAGTCTTTGGAGCTTGTTTTCAAACATGTTGCATGGATTATTCAACCTACTTAAGAAAGGCAGTTGAAATACAGTGTTCAGACACTCCATAGAATAGTAAATGTTTATAATTAGTAAGAATTACTTTTGCTGCTTATGTTTTACTTGTCTGTTTGATTATCTTGAGTGAGGGTATTTGATATTTGAATGGAAAGATTGTAATTCCTCAGTAGAATTATATTGATACTGGTGAAGAAAATAACTTGGAGATAAAAATGAGTGAGCATTTTTTGAAGTCAAAATGGGCATTTGTGTCTAGTTAGGTAATGTAGTGGCTCCAAGCATTCCTGTTAACTGTCAGTTGAATAAAGAAATAATGCGTGTTTAATGGCATTCAGATAAAATTTGCTGGATCTTGGGTCTGATGTCTGATTGTGAGGAGAAGGAGAGCTGGTATATAGGGACAGTGACTGATATTCTGACATAGTGGTATGGAGCATTTTTGTAGTTCTTTTACAGTCTGTTGATGATAGTGACCAGATTAATTTCACTTTTCCTGAAGTTAATGTTATAATTGAGTGTTACAGAATAGAATGTTCTTTCAGGAAAATCAAAGTTCTTTTACACATTCCTAGGCAGGAGCTTACTTTTCTGAAGGAGTGTCTCTGGGACTGAAATTGAGAAGAAAAACTAATTTATAAATTAAACTGTGCTCAGCGTTTGGTAAGTTTTTAACTGAAACAAAATTTTAGAAGTCTGTTCTTGCATGAAGAACGCTTTACTACAAGGGTGGTCAATGAATGTTAAACTCCTAAGGCACTTGCATTTGTTATTAAAAAAAAAAAGGTTTTGTAGTTTCCAGTTTTTAGACTTGTACATTTTAGTCCTTGAGGAGAATGCTCCCAGAGTGTGAATCCATTGTTTTTAGTGCCTTCAACTATGTTTGGACATGTAGTCTGTCTTTTTTTTTCCCCTCACTTCCGTTAGCTTCTCTGTACTGGATATCAAGTTTATGGACAGACAGCTGGTTTACTTTGTTTACAAACCATGATGTTTAGAGGGTTGTTAGGCTTTAAAAACACAATTATGAATTGTATGAGTTTTGTTACTGTACTATTCTAAATACCATGTTGGTTAAGAGAATGGCTATAAAAATCCTAGAAAAAAAATTATTCCATAAAAAAAATGCTAAGGAGGAGTGACAGAGTGAAGGCAGTCGTATGCTGAATTTAACTTGTAACTTAGAAGTTTGACCCTAGCACAGAAGAGGATGGAAATGAAGGCTGGATTTTCTGTAAGTTGGTCTAAGAAGGTGGTTAAACTTGACAGTACTTGGCCCTGTAGTGAAGAGGCAAACCTTTGGATGTGAATGATGTGGTGAGAGTTGGAAAGAGGAAGGACAGATTGAGGAAAGGAGAAAGTTTTGCAAGCCTGGTCTTTTCCCACACCCTCTGCAGGACTGATGGGGACTTACGGATGAGTAAATCCTCTTATATGTCAGTTGTGTCATTAACCTCCTTAGAGCTAGCTGGGGTTCTTGTTTTTACTACTCTTGTCCAACAGTTGCTCAAGTATGTCACTTTTCTAGTGGTTAGGATTTGCTTTTAACAAGCTATCAGAAAGCAGTGTCTTGAGTCTTTGAAAAAAGTATAAATTGGGGAGCAGGAAGTGATCATCAGCTCAAATGGAAAAGATCTGTAAAAATGTAACCTTTGGGAAACATCTTAGTAGCTTTGCTACTCTAAGTGTAATAGGTAACTATCTCGGTAGTTAGAACTGACTGTTCATAAGGTTGCACAGAAAATTACCTTCTTTATTGGCAAATGTTCAAATGTACACTGGTATTAACTAGTTGTTAAAATATTTTTTTCCCACATCTTTAACCTGAGCTTATTTGGTGAAATAAAGATTTTCTGTTAATACATGTTAATACTATATTTTTTATCTTCCAATTATTTTTTATTCTACAGGGTCTATAAAAGTGATATATCTTTGAAACACGTATGATCCTGATGTTACCAGTGACATCTATTGTACTGCACAACTTACTAGAGAGAAAATCTTGAGACTTTAATTTACATAATAAAGATTTATTTTTATTTTTATATATATATTTATTTATAGTAGTCAAAGTCTCTTCTTTTAGTCCTCAGTTGACAGTTTAAGGATTAATTGCAATCACAATAAATACATAAACATAATCAGATCTATAAGAGTGCACTAAAACTCATGCTTTTAGTTGTTCT
>QWTY01000200.1:0-15461 GCA_008033365.1 Pseudorectes ferrugineus | reverse complement strand
GGGGCTAAAAATACCACTGGTGCTTTTCCAAAGTATCGTGTTCCATTTCTCCTAGGTAATGGCATGCATTTAGCTTTGTTGTGTGTTTCTTCTTTGCTTCCGTTCTGCTGACATGTGTTTTTACACTTTCAAGTCTTTATTCTTCTGATGGACAGAAGCAGCCAGTATGTGCCCAGCACAATTCCAGCCCACCTTTGGATGTGTTTGTGTTTGTTTTCCTCACTACATGAAAAAATCAGGGCATATAGAAAGCCCAGTGCTGCGTTTGACAGCGTGTAACACTGAAAAATGACCTTTCCTTTGCAGCTGTATTCAAACTCCTTGAATATGAAGTCACTAGGTGCCTCTCAATATACCACAGTCCCAAATAGGAAATATGGTTCTCTCAACCTCTTCAAGGAAAAAACAAGACTAAAAAGGTCTCCTGTAGTATCTGCCTCGACAGCACTCTTTTCTCTGTCAGATACTGTAGCATGGCAATTCCAAAAGTTGAATATCAAGTTCTGCTCTTTTAGCTTAAAATTAAATCAAGATCCTTCTGTAGAAGATGTACCTGAAGTAAAAGGTTTCCCAACAGGTTATGAGAAGGACAGTAGTCAATGGCTGCAGTGTTCTCACTCAAACAGAGTCAACAACAAACCACCTGAGAGTTTCCTTTGCTGAAGTGCCCTCCAAACAAAATGTGGTAGATGCTTCTTTCCCCTATTGTTTTTGCTTAGTATTTAAAATCCCACACAGGAAAACACTGTAAAAAGTAAAATATTTCATATTTTGAAGGAATACAGATCATAAGATCATAATGAGCAATCCTTTTCCTTTTAGAGAAATCTGTACGGTCATATCTATCTTATTTTATTACAATAAAAAAAAGGAAAGTAGCAGCCTTAAAATGTGACACATTTCTCTCAAATTCTGAGCCCAGCTAAGGTCAGATGTTTGGTTGACCCAAGCCAGCCTAGCCCCCATGGATTTCAACAGAACTATACTAGTTTGCTCAAATCCAAAATTTGTGTTTTTGTGGGGTTTAGATTTCATTGTTCTTCATTGTTACAAATCATTTCATAAAATGGCTCTTCTGAAAACCTGTAAAAAAAAAAAAACAAACCTGGAAAATTAAGTAATTTTGTAAGGTTGCTCATTTCTGAAAGCACATTAAACCTGAAAGCACACTTGCTTTTTAGCTGTCTTTCAAGAGTGATTTACAGCCTGGCATTTAATTCCCACAAGAAGAGACTAATGTGGAAGACAAAGACAGCACAAAGAATGCCACATAATAGTATAGCAACTGCTCAGGCACTAAGCTCACCACCTACCATATGTAATTAAGAGTATGTAATAGGTATTCTTACTAAAAACATAATCCAAGATTAATTTCTGATGTAGCTCTATGCTTACAGGCAAATCAAATATGAATCACAATATGATACAAATAACTAGCTCTTGTTTGTTGGTTTGCATTCTTACCATAAAATTTAACTTAATTTATAAAAACTCTATCCCAAAGGAAATTCCTGTAGTGTCACCAAGAACTAACTTACAGCATCTGTGGGTGGAAAATGTTTTTTAAAGCTAATAAGGAAAATGAAAATAAAAAATCTCAATGACCCAAATGTTGAGGTCCTAGGAAGTCTTATAATTAAGCTGGAACTCGAGGGAAATTGCTTAAGAGTTGTCTTTGCTACTTGCCTTTACACTGAGAGTGGTTTAAAATGTGAAGAATAGGTAAGAAACCTGGGAATGCATTGATCTGTTTGATGTAGCACAAACACAATTTAACACAAGGAGCAGAGGGTCTTCTGAGTAGGGTGGCCCTTGGTGTTATAGGGTATTAAGGGCTTTTGGTAGTGCATGTGAGGTGTTGAGCAACCCCTCTTGGCTCAAGGGATGAAGAATACACTCTCATGCTATTTTACAATTTTTTCTTTCTGGATTTTGAGCTTTTTTTAAGTGCAGTTTTAGATGTGACTTGAGCAATATTCTAGAAAAGATTATTCTCTGTGTAATCAGAAGCTCATGTTCCTTCTGTATTTTTCTTTAAATAACCTCTAAGTGGAACTTGGCATATGGAGCAAGATTGTTGGTTTTGGCTCCTCCTTCTTGCTGCTTCATCTTGTTTAGGTAGTGTGAACGTATGGGAAATAATCTTCAAAAGGTGTGTTGTGAGTAGAAGCTGCCTTGCCCTCCCCTTTTGAATGCAGGAGTTGGGAAAATGAGCAGAGATTTTCAGGCTGACACCACTCTGCACAGAGGAGGCTGTCTGGAGAGGTGTGCCTGTGTAAAGGTCAGGGAAATAAATTTTGGATAGCAGGTTTGTGTCTGCTTTCTTTGTGTGATGAAAAGGGTTTACGTTCAGGGTCTTTAACTGTGCACATTTTTTGTTTGTTTAGGAATATTTTGCCAAAAACAGTTTCAGCTTTGCTTTTGAGCCGAAGTACCAATGTCAGAAAGCTGCTCACAAATTTCTAAGCCTTGCTGCTATAGGCATTACTTCAGTATCTCAACTTTGCTTTTTTGTGCATTTCTCAATTTTGAAACAGCAGGACTGTTAGAAATCTGAGCACAGAAGAAAGCACAGCTTCTTTTAAAAATGGTTGTGGAAGAAGTCCTTTGAGGAACACTATCAGCCTCAGAAATGAATTTTTCCAGGAGGGTGCTTTGTAGATTTTTGTGATTGCTCAGGTCACACAGTGAAGAGTTTTACGTATTTCTTACTTCTCCTTTGTGAACAAATTTTATAGATTGATGAAGAGGAAAATCAACATGACTAGGATCTAGATACCTCTTTCTGTGCTGGTTTTAAGTTAGATAATTTTACACTGAGTTCTGAACAATGTGGATTTTTCTGTACATTAAGTGAAAGAGTTTATTCTTGAAAAGCAGGACAGGTGGTTAACCAAGCCACCACTGTTATACAAGATACGCAGCCATATAATATTTAACTAGTCAGGCTAGTCTGCTCTGAATTGTTCCCTCAAGAAAGTTTGATTTGCTTCATCCAAGCAATCCAAAGCATGGAAGTTCTTCAGAACCATTATTTTTTAAAAAAACCCACAACTTTATTCTGGCAACACAAATTTAGTCTGAGTACAAATTGCCCTTTACTTCATTAGAGATCCATGGATGATTCTTCTCAGAAGGCATGTTGTATTTTTATCTGCTGAGAATGTACTTGTGTTGATGATGATCCTGTACCTGCAAGATGTCTCTGAGCTTGTGCAATCAGACAGGCTACTGGCTGTTGTAAGACTCAAGCAATATTGGTCTAATCTGTCTCTGCTCTTCATGAAAAATGGATTTTATATGTTTTTAGTAGGTTTTTTTAAAAAAATCATGTGTAAGGGGTTTTTTTAAACCTGAATATGATGCTCTTCACAAAAAGGATAATTCAGTCATTATTATTATCTGTGTTCTCTTTTTTTTGTTCTGCATTGTCCTATTTTCTGTGGGTTCTGTAAACATGCCATGTTTGTGTCTATATGTGTTCATTGTTTGATGAGCGGTATCGGTGCATATATACAGATACATGTATATATCTTCCTGCTCTCAGGGCCATGTCCTGCATCTGATATGCTCATTTAGCTCAGCTTGATGAGCATTGCATATTTATGCCATTTCAAGCATGGTGTGTTGTCCCTGTGGAGGCCGTTTTGAATTTGAAGAACAGTGTCCTTGCCAAGGACATTGGTTGGCTGTAACTGATGAAGAAGTCAGCTGGCTAAATGTACTTTTACCTCTTGGTGCCACTGTGAACAGGACCTTTTCACTCTGTGCTTTTCCTCTCTTGCATTTAGCTTTCCAGTTGCCACTGATGAGACCAAACCCATGCATTTCATGCTGATCAATATAATTTAGCTACTTCAATATGATTTAGCTATCATGGCATGAATTCACTGCAGTTCTACAAGTTTAATTTATTTTTTATTTATGTTTTTGACTATATAAAGAAAACAATCCTGAAATAAAATCTGTTTTTAATAGAGACCTTAATTTGATTGATAAAACATTAAAAAAAAAAAGATTGCAGTGAAATCCATGCCTTACTGCTGTATATATTCATTAAAAGATTATTGACATTTTTCTCTCTGTATCTAAGCTATGACATCATTGCTGGATGGAATGGTTTACATTAGCATCATCTGTTGAAGTTCTCCAGTAAAGTCTTATTTAGACTTCTGTTTTTTTCTAGCTAAACAGGTATACAGGTGGCACATCAAATCTTTAAGGCATGTTACCAGATATTTGTTGCTTTCTATGAAAATTTTGGGCTTTGGAATCCAGTCCTATAAATTAACTAAAACAGAGATTGAAATATCTTTACAATGTTGGTAACAAAAGTCATCCATCTCTATCTTCTTTTATGACAAGGCTTAATGTGGTTTCATGACTTGCTGATTTTTGCCATCAAATACACAGGAGTATTCAATGTTGTGCTTTTCGCCTCATAAAATAGGCAAAACTGAAGTGAGTCTTTTTAAATTAGACATGCTGATATTTTAGCTCTCTAATAGAGCAGTTCCTTGAGATGTTGTGGTGTGTGGAGCAAGCTCACAGCAATTCTTTAAACAAGACTAGTGTCCTTGGTTGCAAGTATCTCCCTGCCTGCATTTTTTAGGGGCATAGAACCTTATAATTGTAACTTACGTTGTTTCTTCCAAAGCCTACTAAAGTTACTGTTCCCACTGACTTCAAATTTTGGATCATTATCCATATAATAGTGCAAGTATTTTTGCTCTGGATGATTTTGTGACCTGAAATGTATCCTGGACTTACGTTTCTGTGGTAAACAGCAAGATCAAAGTGTGATGATTTATGTAATTTTAAGACCTCTCTTTTCCTCTTTTGAAATGTTTAAAATGTGTGTCTTTTAGTAAGTGTTTCATGAATCATCAGACCTTTCTAAATGTGCTTTTTATGAACTGTATATAAAAGAAAGGAACTGAAGATATATTTTTCAGCTTATGCCATTTCCATTTCTGCTGTTTTACTAACCCATTATTTAGCTTCTCAGTAGATTTAATGAGGAATTATTTAAAGCATTCACAGAAACCATTTGAGAAATAACATAAACATCTTGTGATATAGAAAGCGTGAAAAAGGCTACAGAGCTGACAAGAAACCTCTTAATGTTCTGAGCCTGTAACTGGAGAAAAATGCATTTCACTAATTTTGTTAATGACAAGGTATTATTTCTGTTTTAAAAGCTATTCTTAATATGAACTACAGGAAAAGGCAAGGCTGGGATATAGCTTTATCACTCAACTTGGAGCTAGCAGGCACATTACCACTGAAACACGTGGACTGATGGGGGAACAGCTCTCTAGATTTGGGATAATTCAGGTCTAAAAAGAAAATAACAAGTGAAGTCATGCAGAAGAAGGAAATTAAGGGTAAAAGCACTCCATATAGTGTAGCTGTTGTACAGATGAAAGAACTCACCAGGACATAGCCAAGAAACCTGACATGTTCTGGAAAGCCTCTGAATCAGTGACCTACTAAACCACGGCTGTCTGTGCCGTGTGCCAGACAGTGCATGAAGTTGTTAGTGATGCTCCACGAGTCCGTTTGTGGAAATCACCAAGATAGATAACATTTCCCTAAATGCCAGTAGAAAATAGCAGTTAAACTCCCTGCCTGCTCTTACACTTGAGAAGCATTTAACAGCAAGCCCTCTTTTAGGTTAACTCTGTCTGACCTTGTCCTAAAGTGCTCAGAGGAGGAGGAGCAGAAGGAGGGCCTGTGTCAGGAGCTTGTGATTGTAGAAACAGTGGGACATTCCCGGGCCTGCTTTGCGAGAAAAAGAAGATGGACATGGGGAGATGACAGGAGATGAGGATTTTAGATGCATCCTACTGCTGGCCTACTGCATCTTAGGGCAATATATAGATATTAGTAAATAATGGGAGTTCAGCAGCATGTTCACGTCTCTTATTCTTCAAATAGTTTTTAAGAAGACTAAGAAATAAGTAGTGGAAGAATTAATTATTGTTATAACTTCTCCACTCAAAAGTAATTTAAGCTATTAAGTTTCCTGAATAGCAAGCTTAAGATGTGAGTTACCTGTGTACTTGCACTCTCAACACAGGAATTTCATAGTAGATTACATTTACCATAAGGAAAGCTGAAAATAATACTTGGTTGACACATTTCCCTATCCCCAGTCAATGACCCTTTATTCAGTTTAATAGAACAGAGGTAAAATTCAGACAGTGGGAAATCCCAGATGATGTGGGTGCTGGAAAGTGTGCAGAAGCTGTTGCACTGTGTGCAGCTGTGCCAGGATGGGGCTGGCCCTCATGGAGTGGTAGAATGGCTCTGCACAAGGGCCAGTCCCCTACACTGCTCCTTTTGCTCACAGGCCAGGACAAGCTGAGTCAATCCTGCTCTGAGCAAGCTGGGGTTAATTAGGCCAGCCAGGCTCCAGATGGAACCCCAGTGGCTGCTCCACTGTAGCCTTCCAGGGGCAGCCTGCAGAAACATGGAGCTGTATCCAGTTTTCAGCTGAGAGACTGATCTGCTGGGGCTGTGTGTAGGGCAGAGGTAACTGTGTTATTTACAGGCTCAAACTGACCCTGGAAGCAGGAGAAGGGAGAGACTCTTCTAATCTTTGACCCGTACCATTGTTTGTGGCTTTTTCTGAAGGTAAGTCACAGCTGTCCTCTCACGAGCTGTTCTTTGTGATAACTATTACCTCTTAAAGTTCCTCTTGGCCTTGAGGAAGGTCAAAGTTTTCTTAGCAGTCATTAGAAAAATGAAGATAAATTGTAAGTGAAACCAGCTGCCGACTGTATAAACTTATGTCCTCATCACCCCTGTATATAAACAGTTTGGGGACTTTTCTCATCCTGTCAGATTGCAGCTTGAAAGCATCTCTCCAAATCTCAGCAAGGAGGGAAAGCATCTTAGTACCCTCTGCCTCATTCTTCTTGACATCTCACATTTGTCTTTTCGGTTTGGAAATTTTTCGTGTTCCTCACCTTTGAGCAGAGAGGATTGATTTATTGTCTTTGTAGGTCTTGCTGTGTGATGTAACATGTTTTTACATCTGCACAACCAGGAGGCTATTCTTTGCCCAGTACTTTCAAGTCATGCTATTAACCATTCATTCTTTCCCATTAAATTGGCACTTCACGGATGAAAACAATTTATTACCGAATTAATGGAGACAGCTTCTCTTTTCGAGTAAATTGTCAATAACAGCTTCATAGACACGTTATCAAATTCGTCAGACTTGGTGGAGCAAGTTCAATTGACATTGGGTAGCGTAACACAAAGTCAGATAGCCTGAAAAGTTTTAACTAGCAAAGAAGGAGTTTCTGTTGGCCTGAAGTGATCAATGGGATGCCAGGGAAGCTTTGTTTTAACAGACTGAAAAAGCCTCAATCTCACATTTGGTCATAAACATTTATTGACAGCTTTTCATTTATCAGGAACAGATTTTTCCCAATGTTCTCATATCAGAAATGCAAAATATGTAAGAGTACCTGCTGATTGGTTTGCTGTTTGACTCTCAATTTTACCCTTTCAGATAAAAGGGGGAAAAAAAGTTTTTAATTGATGAACCGAACTAAATGCAGTTAAAAGTATGTTATGCTTATCTGGAGATTCTGAGTAGTCTTGGTGTTCAAGAGCACTGTGTAGAGATTAGGAATTTACTGAGAGTCAAAATGTGCTGAAATGTTCATTGCAGTGTGCTGGGTCCTGAGCAGGTGGGACTGGAAATGCTTGAATGTAGGTTTTTCACTGAGGACATTGCTGATGTCAACAGAAGGCAAGCCCATCTCAGACACAAATAACCCAGTAAAGCAGACCTGTGTTGGTTAGAGTCACCCAGTTCACAGACTGGAGGGCAGAGCACATCTTGTGACACGAGGGAAACGTGTTGTTTTTGTGGCTGAGCCAAAGGGAAGCACAGGAAAATACTCTTTTTTTTGGTGAGATTTGCTCTCAGCAGATAATTTATAGCAGCACATTCAGTGCTCATGTGAGCAGATGTAGTTTCTCTGAGCCTGGGGTTTTTTTAATGCTCTTACATCAGGAGCTGATTAGCCCGCTTAGGACTAGGCATTAGGTTCCAAAGGAAAATCAGCAGTGGCTAATCTGTGAGAGAGGAAATCTCTGAGCCCTTTACATCATCATTGTGGCTAAAATGTCAGGAACTGGAAAATCGAAACAGAGCTAACATATAGCACAAGTCAAGCCACAAAGCTGCAATAGAGCCAGGGTAGGTGTTGCTGGATACTGTCACAAGCCTCTGCAGGCACAAGTCCTGCTGAATTCAGTGTAAACTGGCATGTGAATTTCTGTGTACGATAGCTCCTCTTTGCCATCTGTGGTTGAAATGATCACTAAAATTCATTTCTTTGTTATAGGTTCCTAGAATTGTAGAAGGACTTGAGATCCACCAGCTCATCCCCTGCCCCAAACTGGTTTATTTCCTCACAGCAAGTGAAGATGATTGGAGAAATAAGATAGTCTGTATTTAATAACTTTATTAATGATTTTCTTGGTGGTAGTCTCAGAAGACACACCAAAAAGTGTAATCTGTGTCTGTACCCCAAGTACCTTCTACATAAATGACAGAAATGTCGTTTCACTCTGTAGCTTGACTGACAGGCCCTCAGATTTGGAAAATACAGGTAACAGGCTTATTCCAACGTGATTTTAAAATTTATTTTTACTTTTTTTAGTAAAAGAGAGCATGTCTTTCTTACCTTGTCTTTATGGCATGTGACATTGACCACAGAATTAGTAAAGACTTTTTTGAGACTTTTAACCTTCAGCAGAGTATTTCAGAAAGAAACAAACATTTACTTGATACAGGCAGGAGTTCCTTAGTAGAAAGAAGTCATTTTATGATTGTCATGACATTAGAAAAGGGTGTTATAAATCCTCCAAAATACTTAAAAGGATTAAATATAGAAGGAATAAAGTTAGCTCTTGCACAGCTACTTGGACATAAGTAGATAAGAAGCTCCTTTGAATTTGAAATGTGTCTATGTAAGCCATATGCATTCTGCTTAGCTCTTTCCTAGCATAATCCTCAGAAACTTCACTCCTGGAGGATGTAGGAGGACGATTCAGTCATCTTAAGACATGTGGATCACCAGATCTGGTCCTGATGGGAACGTGAGCCAGATTGCGTGAGCTTTGCTGACGCCAGCTAGAATTGCGTTTCACACAAAGTCAAGGGAGTGTGCTCACACTGAAATAGTTATTACCCAGCTTGCATAATCCTCCCAGAATCTGGCTCACTATTTGTGCTCTCTGCCAAATGTAGCAGATCAAGATGCATCATAAAATATTTGCACTGTGTTTGAGATATTAGAACAGGATCATAAATCAGGCATTTGTGTTGTTCTGGAAAGGCCTGTCAGAACAATTTCTCCTGTATTAGTGAAACCTGTCTGCACCTTTTCATCGCACAGCATTCTGTTTTGTATTTCTTTCCTCACTGACTACCTTTTATAAGCTGTCAAGGATGACTTTGCTTTGGACTTCTGCAAACTATTTGTTTTAGAATTAGGCATTATTTTTTTTTTTTTTTTTGCAATCATTTTCTACCTGCAGTTATCCTGATCTGTCTGTTCCTCAGACACCTCTTATTTTAGTTGAGCTTTGTGCTGAAATGACGGACCCTTCTATTCATGACTCAAATACATTGCCAACTCTTGCACTCCTCTGCTAAAAGATGCACTGAGGACTGTGGTGACAATCCTGGTAAATGAGAGTGGCAGAGTATCCTTTCTTATTCCACTTCTGCCTCTGGACACAACGGGGCCAGCACAAACTGTGCACATATTTTTCTAACCTGTGTACTAGAAAATAGGTCCAAACCCTTCTCCTCTTTGCTGAAGCAGGAAGAGACCAGTGATTTGGGTACACTTGCTTCTTACCCACTGGAGGTCAGCACAGATCTTCACAGGAGCTAGGGAGAGGCCCTGTGGGCTGGTACGAAAGGGAAATGTTATAATAGTGGATATGATGCTCAGTGTTGCTATGAAAGTGTGTTGCTCTGCAGTACCTGATGTCATCTCAGAACTCTTGACAGCAAATTACTTGCATGTTCTTCCATTGATTGAGACAAAGAATAGAAGGGGGTTTTGAAAAACATCTACATTGTAAAGAAAAATTATTACTGGTGTTGAGCTTTAAGTAGCAACCAATTGAAGAAAAAAAAAATTTCTTTCCAAGCACATGAAGTTCCTTTGTCTGATTTTTAAGGTTTAGGGGAAAATAACCCCATTCCACCGAAGAGGTTGAGAATCAGGTTGAAGCAGTCAGGAAGGATGATAGGTCTGCAAGTCTTACTGGAGACAAAAGGTAACCTCCAGTAGTTTTTCATATAATCAGAATTTCACCCATAGATTCTAATGTTTGACAAGATCCTGATGTCTCTGTTGTGTGACAATCTGAATCACGCAGGCAGTGGAGTGGAAGGCCAGAATGCTGCAGGGAACATGAGCAAATCTTGAGATCTGGAAATCGCAGTAGACACTAGTGACTTAGAAAGCAGGGTTGTCTTGTTCTACTACTTTCATGAAGCCCCACAAGTATTATCCAGTTTAAAGCTGTCTTCATATTTTGAAGACAGGATAACATAGCAATGAAGGATTATTTGGCTTTACTGTTATTTAATAAATTAAGAGCCGTAATACAGCTTTGCAAGTGATTAATGTGGAAACTTCTTTGACAGGGAATTGATAAAATATTCTAGATAGAACAGTGAAACTGACTGTATCAAGTTCTCCCTTTTTCCTACGAAAATCCCAGTCTCACAAGCACTGTTCAGAAATTATAAAGACTTTCTTACGAGCTTTTTCTTGTATGTTGTAATGAGATGACATAATTGTTTTTATATGGATATAAGTTCCTTGGATAAATTTTGAGTAGCTTCATTGACACTTTTCATATTAGATGTGAGCAAAACAACTTCATGATGAGCAGAAGAATGAGAAGTGCAAGGTTTAAACCCAGATCCTGAATACAGCCCGTTATTGCTGTCTGTTTAAACAAAAATTTGCCAGTGCTAAGGGAAAACAAACAAAAATGTTTCCAGTGCTTCTTCTGAAGAGGAGAAAAAGGCAACAGCCAATGTTATTGCTATCAGAAAAAAGGTGTTTCTGTCAGATAAGGCACCGAGAGCACATTCCTCACTAAATCTCTCCCTGAGATGCGTAGCCTGTGTACTGCCGTTACTAACCCCTTGCTCTGTAATCTCTCTGTATATATGTCTAATTTATCAGTTTCTTGTAGATTGTCAGCAGCCTGCTGCCTCCATACCGCCACACGGCTCACAACTAGCCAGGGGGCCAGATTGCCAGACTGTCAGGTAAACTCCACTAACTCTCTTCTCTTTGCACATAGCTGCATGCACGCCTGCCACCCCCCTCCTCTTCCTCAGACAAAAGCTCTTCACTTTTTCTCTAACAGCAAACTTTTAACAGCTTGAGGAAGAGTGGTAATCCCTGCAGTGACAGTACAAACATGAGTCACAGCATTCGTGCACTTGCTGCCCCATAAAAATATGGGAAAAATGCAAAGCTGGATCTTGCAGACCTCATTTGATATTTTTATGCAGTTTCTCAATGATGCCAAAATAGTACTGATTTTATTTTGCTGCTAGAAAGATTTACTTAAATGGGGGACTTTTAATTTCAGGGGTAGGTGTAGGCTTCCCTTTTGTAAGGTGGTATTTTAAAGGCATTTGTGAGATTTTAGCAGACACTTCTAAATTCTCCCTGACTTGGAAACTCAGACCCAAGGCAATCAGTTTTTAATCTTGTTTTTAGAAGTAAACTCCTGGTGTCCTTGCTCATAGGTGGTGCAAAGGCCAAGTCATGCTTCTGGGATGGCTGAGTTAATCAAGGCACAACTCCAAACCTAAGCAAAGCAAAAGGACATTACAATAATTCTCTTTATCTGTTTGTGGTACATTCTGTGCAAAAATTCACTTATGTCTATGCTCTCATTTGAAATTGGTTATGTTATTTTTAGGCCTTTGCCTGAACTGTAGTGACCAAGTTAGTGCCTCTCTTTTATTGCCTACAAAGTGGAAGTATTATTATCTTCTTTACTATGTAAGAGTAATATGAAAATTTTACTGAGAAATTAGTGTAAACTCAGTATAACTGAAAAGTATCATTTACTGATTTGCAGTTTTGAGTTTTACAGCTCACTGAAAAAAATTACAAGTTATGTTTAAAATCCTTAAAATGCCAGTAAAGTGATGCTGCTGTATTTTAGATGTTACAGCAATTTGAGATTATCATTCGGTGCTTTGGATACATGGAAGCTTAATGTCAACAAGTCTTACTTTAACTCTGTTTATTTTACTGTCAGAAACTAAAGTCTATTCTGTTCCTTCCAGAGATACTCTCCTAGTGGAGAATATGCTCTACTACCATCCCTTTCTATATTCTAACAAACAATCGTTTCTGTAATTTTAAAACTTCTTCTCAGAATGGAAAACCTACCTGATTTGCTACTGGTGTACATTTATCTGCAAGCATTACCTTCTTCTGATAATTAAAAATATGGTTAATATTTAAAAAAACTTCAGGTCAATCATCCTACAAACAACATACACCTTACACACTAAGCTGAAAAATTGACTTTCAGGTGGCTATTGTTTTTTACCACTAGATTGATACTCGTCTGGTGAAGTCAAAACAACACTGTTTTTGATTATATTCACACTGCTGCCTTGCTTGCCTCAGCCACATTACCTGCCCAGCTTAATAAAGCAGTGAAGCATAACAATAGATTTAATGCAAGTCAGCATGATGGCACAAGTTGTTGAGTTCTTTAAATAAGGTAATTGGAATATGGACTAAAATTTGAGGGCGTTTAAGGAACCAGTTGGACTTACTGAGGTTTGGATTTTCTAAATGCAGCAGAGAAAGAAGACAGGAGCTTGTCCTGCCCTTCCTTGTCCTCTGACGGTCCCTACCAGGATGGCACAGATGATCTACATCACAGGGTGATGCCAAATGAGGCAAATGAAAGCTCTGCCCAGCCCTGAAGTCACCCATTTTAAGAGAGAGCTGTGCTTGTTTTTTAAAGTCTCCAACATAATTCTTGCAGTAATGTGAACTCTCAGTGCCACTTCACTTAGGACTAAACAGGAGCTTGTTAAGGCTTGTGATTCACACAGATGTTTTCCACATCCTGCAATGTCTAATCATGCTCAAACCAGTTAATATGCCTGACCATAACACAGGTAGATTCACAGATTTCCCTCATTCATTATCTATACTATGGTTTTTAAGTGGGACTTGTATAACTCTGGCATTTTTAGTAACTGTGATTCCAGTGCGTAGGCTTTGGTAAATCTCACTAGATAAGCTATGCAGTTTCAAGCCAAATGAGACTCCAGGGCAGATCTAGTCAATTTATTTTAGCTGTGCATTGGTCTTTTTGCTTGAATCTTCATGTTTCAACTGAAACTTGATTGGAGAACTTTCCTTAAGAGATTTTTTTAAGTAAGCTGCTGCAACAATGCATGAAAGTCTCGCTCTGCCTTTCACTCATCACCTCAGTTTCTAGGTCCAGGGATATGGGGCAAGCAACCAAATCCAGGCCTGCCCTGAAAATTACTGGATGCTGTTCCCCCTTCCCAGCACCTGTAGGTACCTGTCTGATGGACTATATTGGACATGACTGAAATATTGCCGTTATCCAATATTAAAAAGAGTGTGTCCATCTTTGGATTGTATTCAGGTTTCTGTTGAATGCAGTGAAAACCTCATTTTCATTATCAGAGGCCAAAACTCTAGACCCAAATTATCTATTAATAAAAAAATAAACCACAACTCCCCAGTACCTCAAATGCAATTAATAATTGCCTTTTAATATGAAATAATGCTTTAATTTATATAAAGTAGGAAATAAATTTAAAATAAGGTAAAATATGCAACCAAATGCATGCAAAACTTTTGCAATCTGGAAATATCATCGGCCTGTTAATATTTTCCTTTGCTGATTTGTTACAGTTACAATCAATGCCAGACAATGTTGCATGTGAATGACATCTTTAAGACAGAACAGAGTGCTTATGAACACTGAAGGGCTTCGCACACTATTTTCCATTTAATTTTAGAAATACATGATTAGCGTTTTGAGTGCCAGGGAAAAAAATAAAAGAGCTGTATAAAGCCAGACAATAACACTAACACAAAAAATTGCACAGGCTTTATTCATCAATTGAATGGATACACCCCCAAAGGATACTGGCATTTAAAGAGATGTTTACAAAAATGTCTGTGAAAACCAAATGTTTTAAAAACTACACATATCCCACAGGGTGAACGTAACAATGTTCTTCCTTATTCTCTGTTTATAGTCAAAATCTCAGGTCCTTCCACGTCTCTCTCTCGCTTTGTGTTATTAATCTCCCCTGCCATCCTCTGCTGTCTGTGACTGTCAGTGTGTCTGATAGCTCAGCTCCAGGACCTGCTGCCACCAGCACCTCTACTGCCATAAAAAGCACATTGAATGCCATGTGTCTCTTGCTGATTCTGATGTATTTTTAGTTTATGTACTGCTACAGTAATCTGCATTAATGAACTGGATGAATTGTGTTTCTGAGGAGAGGAAGATATAACAGCAGAGTTTTAGAAAAAGATTTAAATCTATTGGAGCTGCAGGTGATGTGGTTATATATGTTGCTATAAAGGTGCCTGATAGCCTTGCAATTGTTTCCTCTTCCTAATGCCCCTAATACTTATTATTGGTTGAAAAGGAAACAGTAAACCAAATTTTTCTACTTCTTCTGTGCACAGAAGTGTGCTTGTATTTCAAAGTAAGAAGCAATGCAGAATTACCAGGAAAAGAAAATTAATATAATTCTAAGCACAGTGCTTAGAATTGCTAAACTGAACATAGCCTGGGATAGTTTGTATTATAGGTTTTACAGTCATGGCTGGCTTTGTACTGAAGGTCATGCCATAATGTTATTATGGTTGCTTATATTTGTGTAGAGGAGAATCTTATGTGTCTCAAGGAGGTCCTTTCAGGCCACTGCTGTATGTAACTAGTTGTAACTACAGCCATTTCCTCACCAGCCCTCTCCCTCAGAGCATGAGCATCTTCTGTTGCTTATTTTTAAAGTTAGGAAGGAAGCCCCTAAAGACAAACACATCTCTGCTAACGAGCAAGGAATGAGTGTGTTGAGTTTCTGTTCCTCTCTGGCAATTACAGGAGTCCCATTTAAAAAGAAACAAGGCAGCAAGGGAGAAGAGTAAGCCAGTCCTCGTAGGGTCATGTAATTACCTCCTTGTTTGTCTTCCCCAAATGTGATGTTAAGATTCTAATTCAGTTTTCTGTCTCTGAAGGAATTAAGGCTAGTGCTTCTCCTAAGCCTATCTTGAAAACTTAGGAGGCGCTGAAGCCAGGAGCTGGCTCTTGATGAGTGGATAAGTTTGAGAGTAAATACAGACCTTTTGGGTCAATCTGCAGTCCCT
>QWTY01000199.1:59298-96387 GCA_008033365.1 Pseudorectes ferrugineus | reverse complement strand
ACAGGCTCTGCAGGGGAACCTCAGTTCTGGCACCTGGAGCACCTCCTGTTCCTCCTTCTCCCCTGACCTGGGTGTCTGCAGGGCTGTTCCTCTCACATACTGTCACCCTGCTCTTCTCTGAGCACAGTTACAACTCCACAAAACTTTTTTTTAAGTCCTAAATATATAATCAGAGAGGCATTACCACCATTTCTGATGGGCCCAGCCTTGACCAGAGCCACGTCCATCCTGGAGCTGGCTGGGACTGTCTCTGCCAGACATGGAGGAAGCTTCTGGCAGCTTCTCACAGAAGCCACCCCTGTAGCTGTCCTGCTACCAAAACCTGGCCATACAAACCCAATACACCTTATTTTAGAGGTACCATGGAAAGTAACCCCTTTTCTTGCCTCTGTACTTAAATTCACAGATACACAGAGCAGAGGCAGAACCCTTTGCATATGAATATTGAATGGAAATATACAAGTAATACACAAACGACTTTGCAAACTGAAGAGAGGTGAAAATTCTCACATGCTCAAATAGAAATATTGCCAAGCATAACAAGTTCAAGTTTTCAACAGTCAGTATAGCAAAACCTCTTTGTGGCATCTCTCAATTCTATCCTTGTTTGCCACATACCTATGTAAATTCACCATGACCTCATTGATTTCAAGGGGATTACTCCTATGGTGCTTGTATTAAACCACTACCAAGAAACAAGGTCAAATACCTTTGTGATAACTGAAGACTGCATCATTGTGTCTGCTAAAACAACAGGAAATTATTTATTAAACAAACATAATTTCCTTACTGTGAACAGCTATTATTAATTTAAAATCTCTTCAAATGATTACTTCAACATAAAGTTATCGTAGTCAGGTAAGAGCAGCTGTAACCAAACTCCAAATGCTCCAAGTCCATTTTAAATGTTGATATATAATTGTTCTCTGGTTTTCAGACTCAAATAAGGCTCTTCTAATCAGCTTTCTGTGGACTAAGTATAGTTGTGATATAGTAAAATAAAAAAGGGGATTTAAAAAAAAAAAAGAAAAACATGAGAAATTATCCTTATCAGCAAATGCAGAAAAAAACCCCGAACTGAAGTGACTTATTCAGAATTTTCTATACAATCCATACCAGGACAAAAATTTTTCAGCTACGAAGTATCTGTACACATCCATTTTTGGCACTAAATTCATGCCAATAACATGTACACTGAAATCACTGGGTTCCTGTGCTCAAATTAAAGAAAATATCAATTAGAAATATTGGGTCAATTGACATGTTAGAAAAATTGGGTCAAATAGATTCTCACTTTGAGACTCCACTGCTAACCAATCCTTTACTGTCTGATTTGCTACAAAAAGTAACTGAGGGCTAGAAGTTGGTTTGTGGGTTTTTTTCTTTCTTTGTTTATTTTTTAAGTTCCATTGTCAGGTTCAGAACACTTATCTTCTCTCCTCCTCCACGATGAATCACAATATTTTATAAGATGGCTATCTTCACTATAAACTGCCCCCCAGTAAGTTTTCTGCTAAAATATAAGTACGTGGACATGTAATGTGCTCTGACCGTTAAGGGAAATACAGAATCTTTCTATCCAACCCAGAGAACATAGTATCTACCAGATAGCTGCAGTTTCCTAAGGATTAGCTTGTTCTTCCAACACTTTCTTTTTGTACAAATAAATTATATAAGCGCTTTGAACCAGCAGTTCTCAGGAAGTACATGGCATGTCAAGAGTATCAGAAACGTCCTTCAACACTTTTATTAAAAGAGAAATCTCAGAACTGGGGTTATGCTGCAAAACTAAAAAACAAAAAATGCCTTAAGATATCCAGCCACATTTTAAAGCAGTTGAAATCTCTACATGCAGATGTTCACTTTGAAATGTATCAGCTCCCAGCATACATTACACATGAATAGGATACACATGATATGCCAAGAGCTAGGTCCAGCTACATGTTCCACAGTTTATTTTTAGGTGGAAAGTAAAACAAGACATTTTACTCACTGCAGGTTGTCCAGCTTTGGTGATTATTTTAAGTTGTATGAGGTTTTTAACACTTCTAACATTTGGAGCTGCATGTCTTCCCTCCTTAGGAAGGCAGAGTTTAAGAAAGTGATCTCTAAGGTTTTCTTGAAGAACATTATTATTAAGGAAATGCCAAAGTAGCCCTTTGTGGAGTTTGAGGCAGCTGCTTTTCATCCAGGAACTGCTGACTTCTGCATAATCTGACATCTTAGTATTGGTAACAGCTGCATGATCAAAGAATGAAAGATGGCCTGCTCATAGGAGCAACACAGCTCAAGACATGTTGCTGTCTTCCAAGGGTGTTTCTGCAAAAGGCATTGGGCTGTGTTTCCTGCCACTGGCATGAAAATTTCCCTTTTGTTGCAAACTATGTATTTTTCAAAGCTCTCCTGTAACTCTGGCAGCTGAGTTGTATCACAAAGTAGCCTCTGCAGCATGGAAACTGTATTCACTTCCCCTCCATTCCAGGAGGAAAATCTAGACAAAGGATATTAAATGCCTACCAGACTGTACTGGAATACCTGCTTTGTAGGGTGAATGTTTGGAATGCAGTGTTCTTTCCCTCGTAAAGACTCCCATATTGTCACTTCTTTCCACTTCCTGAATAAGCTAGTAGCCTTACAGAATGAATAAAATTAGTTCCTTCTGGAAGGAAAACGTCATGAATACAACACGGGGTTCTCTAGACTCACTCAGTCCTTCAGGTGGGGTCTGGCTCAGTAGTGACCAGTCTTTGCTGAACACTTCTTGCTAGTCTTCTCCACAGGCAAATGATGGTACTGAACGCCTTCTATCCTGCAGCACCTGCTGAACCCCCCCAGCCTGAGGAACCACTCCTCTACTCCTACTCCCTCACTGTATCCCCCTCAGTCCTCCAGCCATCAGTAACACCAGCACTTGCCTTTCACAGAGCATTTTCAAACTCCTGAGCGCAAAGTTGTGAACGGAGCTCTAGGGATGCAGGTGGCTAGATATGCACTACCAATGTACAGTGTCTAAGGGGGATGGTTTCAAGGTTATTTTAACAGAATGGCATTTTCCAGAAGGTTTTCTAAAGACACTAAACCTAACCCTTTAATTATATGGGTTTTATTTATTATTAATTTGGAGAAAAATGTCACATTTCATTTCAGATGGGTTTGTATTTTGATAAATTAGAAATAAATAGCTTCTTTATGTTGTCTTAGAACTATTTCAACTTCCCAAGTTATCTTTAAATACGTATGTTGAAATACTCATGATTTCACTTGATTTGAATAGGGTTAGCTAGTTACTATTTGATGCCAGAACTGAGAAACAGCTGGACAGATTAATGATCTTTGAACTGTAGACAGTGCATATTCATAGAATACTTGTATTTTGTGTCTAGTTTGAATCATGAATGAACTTGAACTTAGAATACTGCCTGTTAAAAATTCATACCTACAAGTTGACAAACATTTAAAAAATAACAAATAGAATGAAAAAAATAGTTTTAGCATGGTATTAAAAAAGTTGATTGTTGTAAGACAATTTAACATGTCAGAATTTTTCTTCATTATCAAATTAACTAAAACTCTGGCAAAATGCTAGAAGTTAAGCTGGATCACCATTTTGTAGAATATCACCGAACTGGTTAACTAAACTCCATTTTCCAGTTTGACAAGTTAAATAGGCAAGATGAAATAATTGGCCATTACATCATATTTCAAGAGTAGGAGGCAGAGAGAGGACCTCATCTTTGGGAAGCACTGAACATTCTGATCCAGGGCAGGTCTTGAAAACTCAGCAACTGAACATGAGCTCAGCAGTATCGGCTTGGGAATGAGAAATAATGTAGTAAATGAAAGGCTATCACTGCATAGCAAAAACAGAGGAGCAGTTTGAAATAGAAGGGCTTATTCAGATTAGGTAAAATACTCATTTAAATCAAACACTGACTCAACTGACTGCTAATTTTGTAAAGAACATACACTAAATATCTTTGGTCAATCAACAAACAATGTTAATCAAATCAATGTAAGATTTGCTTTATGCAGGTTCAGTTTTTGAGCAAATCTCTGATCAGTTGCAGTATCTTGTTTCAAATGCAGTACTAATACCCCATTTACTACCAAGCTAAATCAGCTAAATACTAATTCTAACCCACAGTAATTTTTGTTTAAATTAAATCTGCAGGCAAGCAGTGTTAACTATTACTAAGTACTGTAGTACTACTTATGAACTACAGAATCTCTGGCATGAGCTGACATAGTTTCTAGGGCACCAGAGTGTAACACACATGTGTTTGGCAAGAACACATAACAAGAGGCAAAAGGAAGAGACACTGGATGACAAAGCATATCACAAACACATGGACTCAGTAGGGGTTTGTGCCTGAATTATTTTTATAATTCTGCAAAGATATTTGTCCAGAATTACGCATATATTCAAGATCACTGATGAAACCGTGCAGAAGCAGCAAAAAACACAAACTAGCCTGGCACCGCTGCACTCTGCCCTGGATAAAGGGCAACGCATAGCCCTGATCCCCACAGAGCAAACAAGGAACTGTAGCTGTGACTCAGTCACAGTTTGGTCCTTGCTTTCCCCTTCGTCTGCATATGATGTAATCTGTACCAGCCCTTTTCCTGGTACACTTCACTTTGCCCTCCACCCCCGCTCAGCTGTGCTGTCAGTGAATTAGGACACAGAGCCAGTGCTCCATGCACTCCCTCCCACATGGATAGGAGCAGAAGAGCAGCAGCAGCTCTTTGCTCTGCAGCCTTGGAATCTGCAGCATGGGCAACCTGGAAGCAACGGGACAAACTGGTGCCCCAATTCTCCTCTGTGGAGGTTGACAAGCACTTATATTTCAAACCTGAAGAGAAAGTCAAAATGAACAAGAGGAAAAAATCTAAAAGGTGATGGCTTCTGCAAATGCTCAATTTATTTTTTTTTATTGACTTCTGTGACTACTCCATTCTATTTAATGTTTGTACCTAAATTCCTTATACTGTCAAGTTTTACTGCCCTTTTGCACTGAGTAATAATCCTCTCTGGAATCATGCATAATTTACTATGCAAAATGCTATTTAGTGCAACCTAAGTTATTTGAATATGGCCCAAATCCTGGTTGTGATTCTGGACAACAATGGTGGGAAATATTTTGCTCAGAGACATGTTTATCCCTGTGCTTTTTTAATATTTATTCCTTTAACTGTAAATCATACTGTGCAGCTTTTGGTGGCTTCAGGAGTAGATTACTGATGTGCTAAGCCCTAGTCTCTATGTAAGAATGTACAATCTCCCTGTCAGTGTTCTCATTTTACAACTTCTCAACTGAAGCATCTGAAAGCAGACAGAGGCAAAACTATAACATGCAATCCCAACAGTGTCAAACAAAGCATTTTTCTAAGCTGCATTCCATTCTCCTTAAAGGAGAATGTGAATTCTGTGTAAGCTAATACCTGAACTTACTTTTGATCATACCATCTCTCAAATAAATAATACTTACGATCAAACAAATGGGACGAGTGGGTATGCATTGTGGGAACTAAACAGAATTTAATTTCAATGTAATTATTCAGGGGGTGGGAGGAAGAAACCTTATCCTTATTACAACTCACTGAAGTATGTTTTTTCCTCCCTTGACAAGGAGTTTGTCAAAACAGATAATTATAGAAATCCTAGAAATAGTTTGAAAGAATAGAGACGTCATCACAGAAGGTTTTTTTTAACATTTCACCTTCTATCCAACTGTGCAATTCAGAACCCACTGAATTTTACTACTGTGTAACAAGTACAAACGGCATGAGAAAAGCAGTCATTTACTGTGGTTTTCAATTTTGAACTATTTTCAGGATCTTGATGCTAATTGAAGGAACATGCAATTCTACTTTACTTCCCATGAAATATTAATATAACACACACATGCATACAGAGCAACAGAGAGGTTTCAGTTCAAACTGAGATTTGTGGCTGTGCAGCCCTGTGTGCACTGCAGAGGAAGCAGTGTCTATATCAACAGGGAAGTGCTATCTAGCACAAAGATCTGTGCACACAGAGATGTGTTACTATAGGTTCAGATCTACCACTTGCAGGATACCACGTTGGTGGGTTCAGAGATAAACCACATTTCTCTCCATACCAGTTTCTCTTAGCATTGCCATAACTGCAAGTTTCCTCATTAGTTTTCTGACACCCCAAGAAAATCTGTAACTCTATTTCTATCTCCACTCTAGAGACACAGCCTTAAACAGTGCCAAGTTTCTCAGATACCTTTGAACATCAGGACATTGTCAGAAGTTGTGTGTAGCTATAAGATCTGTTATGGGAGAAAATAAGGGTTAGATTTCTAAATACATTCAGATACCTTATGTTATAGATAGCAGGATTCTTTAAAAGCCTCTACAAATCTGATGCCCTCCGAAATAAGAAAAAAAATCAAATAGAAGTTAGGTACAGAAAGGCCTGAAGAGAGAAGGTTTCCTCCCTGTCTTCCATAAGCATCTTTTCTTTCCTTTCCAAACAAGATGTGAAAAATCCAAAATATAAAGATGCCATGTTTAAAGTCAATAGAGAAGTCTGTAGCCAGAAGGAAAACTGGGAGGTAGGAGCATATGCAAGAGAGCACATTTACATTTACCTTACAAATTTTTGGATGAGCCATACAGAAGGTGGACTATGGCTCAAAGAATGGAAGGGAATAGCCTCTTAGAGAAATAATTTGCATGGATGGAGCATCCTTTCTATAAAAAAAAACCTATATCTCAAGACAACTTTTCTTAATAAATTCTGACAACATGAAAGCTTAGCAGGTGAACTAATATGCATGTAAAGTGATAAATTACTAAATCTGCTTCCACTAAATAGCATTTGATTAAAATGATTTTGATATTAGTAGCCTTTAAAACATTTTCATTAATTTAAAACTGTAAGGTCTCTAGACAATGACACATTTCCTATTTGCCAAAACACTTGCTACACACATCTGGTTTCTATATACATAATACAGAAATGTATTAATCAACCTAGTTATTAATCCCCTGTTAAACTGGTTAAAATATAATTTAGAACTGCGCAGGAATAAAGGTAATGATTTTCCTCAGCCAACCATGTATGATCATACTCAATATATATATAAAGGGGCAGATGACAGGATGCTACAGTACTGCAAAAACATACATATTCAAGCACATATTCTCACCTTTTATTAAGGAGTATATGTACTATACACATACTGTACACATGCTCAGACAGGGCGAAGGTGTGATCCAGAATTCTATATCAAGACGAATTCCCTGATTACCATAGGAACAGAGTATGTTTAAGCAGAACATAAGAAATAACTTGATCTGCATTAATTTGTCAAGTTATCACCTTTATCATAATTGAGTTGAGACTTGGCATATTTCAGGCTGTAAAAAAATCAAAAGGCAACCAACTGTTAACCAGTATCCCAGAAGATGACTTTAAAATCTTCCAGCACTAACATTCCTTATGTAACTGGCCAGGTTAGAAATAACCAAGGTGATGAGCAGCATTCATGAGTTACATCTAGCAAGACACAGAAGTCCAAGTGACTTCCTTCAAAAATGGGGAAAAAGGGATGGGGGCACAAGGAGGAAAGAAACCATTAGGGATGTGGTACAATTAACACTGCACAAGTTGACTCGGAGTATTCCTCCATTAAAAAAAAGAGAGAGAGAAACTAAAGAGAGAGGTAAAACAACTTCTTCTGAGCGAAAGTGAAAGATTTAAAATGGAAACAAGCAAACAAACAAAAAAAGATCAGTTAGGTGTTTGTGGAAGAAAGAATGGCCTGAATACAAAACATGCTCAAGTCTCAGGAAAATCATCAAGAGATTTAGCTGGTGTCATGACCCAACTACTCTAACCAGTGGTAAGGTGGAACAAATCACATTCATCCTCAATTAAATGACTGACATGTCCTGATGATTATGAATGACATTTTGTTAGCCTACAGTATTTACCAAACCATTGGTTCCCACCATGGGGTCATCAGTGTGATCAGTGAGATCCAGCTGCTTTGTGAAGCTGTATCTCTGCAATATTTTCAATTAAAAATTCATCATAGACCTCATCATGAAACCTCATAGCCTGAGCAGCTTGGCAACCTCTATCATCAATAGCCAAGAGCTGAATCAAAGATCAGGCAGACAAATATAAAATCCCCAAATATAAGATACAAAAGGGGATGGCAGGCTAACAGAAGTGGAATAGAAATTTTAATAAAGTTTAACATATGCCATTTGATATTAGAAAGAAAGAAAAAGTGAAGGGCAAAGGACAGGAAAGAAAGGAAAACCATCCAAAAAAAAGTAGTTTTACAGACTGCAAAGGTAGGAATATAGGCACAGCTCCAGAAACTTATGCTTTAGGAACTTTAGGGTTGTTACAATATGATGTTGACAGCAAAATGTCATTAAAGCAAAAATGCAAAATTTGTGGGCTTTACATCCTTTTTCAGAAATAGTCTGGTTGCATGAGAAATACATGAAAGAAAAAGGAGATTTGTTATACAGGGTTCCAACATGGAATAAGCCATAAATATTCCCTTGTTTCACAGCTGTCAAACAGCAGTTTACCATACCATCTTTACTGTCAAAAGGGGAATATAATATGGAATAGCAGCAAGTAAAGTTTATGTAGCTAAAACACTAAAGCAAATCAGCCTTACAAATAGGGACCAAACAATATGCTATATTAACTTCACTACTATAATTATATTTATAATGATACGGTGATGTAAGGGTTTGTGCCAGTTTCAAATTAGGAGAAAAGTAGATCATGCAAAGTGCCCCACACTATTCTCTGTAATACAGAGAAAAAAATTAGGCTTCAGTATCACATATTAAAAATATGACTGGAGCACTCTTTTCAAAATATTAGCAAGAATTTTTAACATATATATATTTGAACTACTTTTCCTTACACAGGAAAATAACTATTTAGAGATTACTTGAAAAGTTAACTATTTTCAAATTCCTAGGTTATCACTTCTGCTCTGTGATAAGGTCAATGCACAGCCCTGCAGGTAAAGTACCTTGCTGCTACATTATTTTTCAGATCTATTACCTCATGAAACTGAAAATATAAGCAGTCCTGTAACTCTGAATGCACCATTAGTCCCAGCAATCTTTCACTCTCCATAAATTGCTTTTTCTGGAAGGTAAAATATTTAGAACACTATTGTTTCACAGTTCTCTCACCTGTGCAGACTTGCTCCCTATTTCAAAACCGAACCAACATCTCTAGCGCCAGGAGGAGCCAATTCCAGACCCAAGGCTGCCTGCCTTGGAGCAGGTTTACCTCAGAGCAACTATCACAGCAGCCTGGCTCACAGAAATGATAGAACAAAAGACACAACACCTCCCATCTTCAAGTATCACATTAAGTGGTAATTTCAACAATAAAAGTTGTTTGCATACAGTTGGTATAAGCCAGAAGTAATTATAATGAGGCCAAACTTAGATGGAACAACTGTTCCATGACTCTGCATAAGTAACTAGATTGGGGAGGGAAGGGAAAATAATTTAAAAAACAAAAAACAAACAAAAAAACAAACTCACATTTCGTACTTCCCTGAATAGCTTTAAGGATAAATTTAACTTGAACTTCTTTCATTCATGGGTGTATTACAGCCCTTACTGTCTCTATAGACTCAGCGGCAAGCGGGAAAGAGGGGCAGAGAGAATTAGTTGAAAGCTGTATGGGAGCTTGTTTCAATGAATTAGTTTGTCAGCATCAGCTAACAAGCTTCCCCAGGTCATCTCAACTCAAGGAAGTCAAGACAACTTTTCACGGGCCCAGACGTTCCAGAAGATCTCAGTGACCAAATGGCTGGAGATGCCAACATATTTTCACTGAACGTGACACAGTTATTCCTGATGCAAGTCAAATATCTGCCTCCGTGGGTGTCATTCTGAATCTTCTGCAGCAAACAATGTCTTATCTTCTCTCTCATTCCTAGCTGGTGCTTAGCAACTTGCAATAGAAATGCTGGGCAAGTCATGTATGTGTGTGCATGCATCTGCATACACAGATCAGCACTCAAACTTGTCTGTAAACTCCTTACAAACTCATCAGCATGGAAGACACTGTGGAACATTTCTCTTCTTTCTCTCATGGAAAAAGACATAGTTGCAACTCCCCCATCTCATTAGCACTCTAAAATGTTAGTGCAATTGGTTTTCCTGTTTTGATGAATCCACTGGCAGTTGGGTTTGAAACCTACGTTTTAATATCAACCACCATGAAAAAAACCTTGCATTAATTAAAAAGTCATGGCAGTAATTTAAGAACTTGTTTAATTGAAGAGACTTTTCAATGGTTATGATCATCTTAAAGAACCTATGTATACCATCTTAAAAGAATTCACACAGATAATGACTGATGAATAATGGAGTTTATATTTCCACTTATTTTACATTTTCTAAGTGTTAGATATCTAGCCAGTGTATATTTTCATCAATTAGGCAAGGAACATACTAAATTCTCCCCCACAAGTGACAGATTACTGCACAGATGAGTCCACTATAAATTAATTAATAGTAGTTTCATTACAACAATTAAAAAATTTAAATTTAAAGACATTTCAACTCACCTCAATGGTGGGTGGATCTTCTCTCTTTTTTCTTATCCATGCTGGAAAAAAAATCAAACTGATTATTTCAAAGATCACAAACAGTACTAAAACTCAAAATTATTATGAATTTGTAAAAGAAAGCAAATATGTATGATAAAATTACAATAGAATTTGCCACAACCTGGCAAACCATGTCATTTCCCAAAACGTAGGCACAAGACATTATTTCCTGTTTCAATACTCAGTCTTCAGAGAAGGAAGAGGTAGGGGATGGTGTCACCTCTGTGTGGAGACCTTGGGCAGAGTTTACAGATCACCTTGGCTGTCAAAACAGGGCTTAAAGAGCAGGGCTTATGGGTTATGTTGAGCTTGCAATACAGAGTTGAGGTACACCCTAAGAAAATGACAAGTTGACCAATGAAAAGAACAGCCCTAGACCACTGTGGAGAAAAAGGATTCCTACATGCTTCAGGAATTCTTAAAGCTGAAAACCTTTTTATGTTACTACCAGGTAGAATTCCTTTACGGGCATGAAAGGTACAGCCCTGAACTTGACTGAGGGGCTGCAGAGCCTGGACTGAAGCACATCCTGTGGCTCTGTGGGATTACCCACTTCATGGAGGGGCAGGTACAGTGCCTGGGGGAAAGATCCCTCCATCTCAGTCAATTCGCACTGGAAAAGACAGCAGAGGAATGGAGGAATAAAAGCAGGACAATTTTCCTGTGGCTCAGGTTTTTTCAACAAAATCCATAGACATATACCCACTCCCATCACTAACACTGTTGTCAGCTGGGACTGTTGGGAGGCAGCAATCCAGAGACCCCATTGCAGACAATGACAGGTCTCACTTTGTACAGCCAATGAATTAAAAGAGAGAGCTCCAACTATTACAGACATTATTTAGAGGAACTACCTGACACTGCTCTTTAGAAATACCACTATTGTAGCATTTTTTCATGCCTTTTCAATCCACACAATTGGTAGGTACTTGGTTGGATACTTCAAAGACATTTGTCTTTTCCGCTCATATTTTTCAAATTAATTAGTAGCAGAATGCAAGTAGCCAGTAATGAACAGAATGACAAACATAAGGAAAGCCACTTCCAAGTGCTGAGACGCAGCAAAATGTTATTTCATATGTTTGTTTTGATAATTAAGATTTTTGTTACTATGCTTGAAAATTAGAGCAAAAATAACATTTTGGTATAACCCACTCAAATTCCTGGCCTCACCTGTAGGCATCTATAAAATTTCAGAAATGTTCCTTAGTTGCTTTAAGAAGGAACTATTCCAAATTTTAATTTTCTAATACCATCTGTGCTGTATTTTGAGGGGAACCAGGAAATGATTTAGACAAGTCTGAGACACTAAAACCTGCACAGAGTCATAACATCATCTCACTTCTCAAAATGCAATTACATAGAAGGTGAAACACTAACACCATGGCTTCAGCAGCATTATGCAAGTTGTTTTAGGGAGAATAGCTTCCAATTAACATATGAACAAAGGGAGACACATCTTGGAATTAGGCAGGATGGCAAGGCCAACAGCCTTGGTTAATGGTAAAGTTTAATGGTAAAATACCTGTAAAGATATGAAGTAAGGTAATTCTTTTGGTTCTTGTCTATCAGATGCCACTTCCTGAAAAGATGTACTTTTAAATATCTTTCTCAAACTACTTTTCTTAAAAGCAGTCCCTGTCAGCTCTTCTCAGAGGTACTAACAAAGAATAGATCCAAATTTGCCATTGTGGAGAAGTGACAGAGCTATGAGCAGTCTACATCACCCTTCCTGCAAGTTTTATGTCAGTGGAAAAGAAAAACAGCCCATTAAGGTTATTCAAAATACAACTAAGTGACTTTCTATTAAATCTATAGAATTCTAGGATTTATAGAACTACATGTACCTGTAGTACTTACAAATATTTAAATTCTACAAGGATTTCAAACTGCAAAATCTGGCAAGATCAGAGACTAAACTGAGACTGCCACTTCTCAGCTGGCAGCCTTGCAGACACTCTGTAAAAAAACCAACAATTTTATTGAAGAAAATCTTACCATGTAAGCCTTTCCTCCTGACAGAAGTTAACTTTGTCCATACTTAGCAACAGTTTCAGAATACTGAAATACTTAGCAACATTATTCAGAAAAAAGCAAAAAAGTAGGAGAGGTTTCATATATGTATACTAGACACTAATCAATAAAAGATACAGCTGGAGGAAAAAAAAAGGAAAAATAGTACTTAAAAATGTCTCATAAAAATTAAAGCTTTAAACCATCAAAATTTAACAGATTAGTTTCAACAAAATATCATCTTCTACCTTGCCATGCCTTGCTTCTGACCTATGGAAGGATAGTACCACTGTTTTCAATCCCACAACTCTCAGCATGTAAAAATTGATTTACTTTTTTTGAAATTGCCAGTATTTTCTTAAAACACCACCTGCATTTTAAACTTCAGATGACTACAATAACTGATCCCTAAAGAAAAAATATGACATACTACAAAAATTAAGCTGCAGTTACAAAGTACTGCTGAAATACAAAAATTACAATAGATTTCCTTTCAAGAGCACCTGTGACTTTTAGCAGTTATTTGACTAATGATTTTCAGATGAATGGAATACTTCTAGCAAAAGGTTTTATCATTTAATGATCTAGCTCGTTTAACAAGCTGCAAACAAAACAGTCATGGGTAACACAATCACACGTCCTGTGAACAGAAGCTGTGAAGTAAGGAGCATTACACAACACATTTTCATTCATTAACTGAACTCACCACCAACATTCAAAAGCAACGAAACAAACCTTCATTTAGGAAGATTTCTCATATCAAACATTCCATAATAAAACTGTATCTATTTAAATACATAAATAATACACACAGTTTTAACATTGTGCTCTTTTTCTTTCCAGTTATAACAACACTTGAATGCATGGTTTTATAGGAGCTATCAACCTTCCTTTTTTTCTAATAAATGTCAGGAGTCAAAATCTTTTTCAGCTGAACGGTACATAAAACTTGTTGGCACAAATAATGATACTATTTTCTGAATTACTACCAGTAAATAATTTTAGTATCTCTAATGAACTGCATAAGAAAGTCATTATTTAATGAAAGATTTCTTCACTGCCACGTGGCTGAGGGAGAAATACAGTAAGAAAATGTACTAAAATCTTTTTATATCCATAAGATGAAGTTAGTTAGATTTAACATTATCATATTCCTCTGTGCAAATCCACTTCTTAAATATTCTTTGTAAAGCTCAAGATGCAATACCAGATTAAAAGCAAAGAAAACATCATCTGAATTCAGTATCTTTTAACATACTGCAGTTTAGCATCTAATAGTTTTATCAGTCTTTCAAAAGCAATACATTTTAGTAATAATTCACCTGACCACTCCTTAATCTTTGGGGATAATAATGGGAGGACTCTAATATATTTAATTCTCACCAGTTTTCATGTGGTTCTCTTTGAGATAGGGAAAATTTTAAGACTTTCAAATCTTTGATTTTTAAGTTATCAATAAAATTTTGAGCGCCCAACACACAGCTCAAAAAAGTACCAACAACTCATAACTCATGTGTAAGAGAAATTCATGGTAGTAAAGGAAGAATGAAGGTGTACAAAAATATAACCAATTTTCTACTGAGTTAGCATTAGCTTTAACAAAATCCAAGTAAATAATATGTTGAAGTTTAGATATTTTGCATTCTCTTTGGAAAATATATCCATGTAAACAGTTGAGTAAAGACAAAGCTCTTGCACCTTTCCTTATGATCGGCATTACACCTTTGGTGAATGCACTTTTAAATGAATGAACAGCTTTATACCGCAGTCAAATATGTGTTGATGGAAACAAGGTAAGTAGGTGCTTTATTACATTTTATTTGAACAACATACGCACACATGCATATACTTAATTAAAAGTTGACAGTTATAGCCGGGAAAAATTTCTACATGACATTCACATTCCCCAAGCCAACAAAACAAAATGCCTTCACCATTGTCAGCCAAGATGTTTTAAACCTGGCGGAGAAGGTAACAGATACGTACTGAGTGCAACCAAAACATCTTCCCTGCCCCCCAAAGCTTTGGCAAAATGAATCACTGCCTCCATTTAAAATTGCTGCTCCTAATTTTATCGGGATGTAGTCATTTTAATTCCACCTTTGTCTGAAAGGAATTTTGCAAGTAAGCTGGACATTTCCTACCTTGAGACATTTGCATTCTTTCATCAGCACTCATTTGCATTCTTATTAGTATGCATGAAATTTTCATTGAACTTTAAGACTCCTACTGGCAGATAACACACTGCAATGACCATAAAAGTGAACATGCAAATTAAGACTCCCATTAATCACTAAATGTTACCAAGAAAAAGAAAAGAGATTAAGAGTAGATGGCCATAATATGCTGCATGAAGCATGCCATCTCCTGAATCTCTGTGGTATGTAAAATTACAGATCTCCCGTCAGGCGCACTATTGACATGTCCTGAGGAGGTAAATTACACGTTCTTCAGTAGGTGAACATTCAGAACTAAAATACAGAAATGTTATCTGTTGTGTGCATCCATACTGCCTAAGGAAAAGTAGGCACTTCCACTTTGAAGCAAAATATGAGACTTCACCTAAACAAAACCAGGCAATATTTGTATTATACATATGGATTGCATTCTAAATTAAAAACTACACTACAACAGGAAATACACTTTTGGATTTTTAAAATTAAAATTAATTGAATTTTATCTGTACAAAGAGCTAACACTAAGGATAATACAAGGGATTCTGTTTTAGTTTTACAAAAGCCTTAATGGACATTTCAGAACTTTCATAAAATTCACAGATCTGACAATGTAGATAATTTAACCCCACAGAGCGCTTAAAACATCTTTAGGATAAAACTTCCAGACAAGTCTTTCAGGAGTAAACCCTTGGCCCTGTATTCAGTATGCTCCCAGGATCAGTACACAAATACCCTCTCCAGAGTCAAAGAAACAGCTTGCACAGATTGAGTCTGTGATCTGGATGATGCTTTATAGCTTTCTACTTGGTCTCCTTTATCTTACTACATGTTTAGAACTTGATAAACACAGCACCAGAATCAGTTCCTTAGGTTACCAGCTATCCAAGTTGAATGTCTTAAGTATAGAATGAGATTTAACTCGGACCCTCTTCCAATTTCCTTACAGCCTGTTCCCACTCCTTACACTATCCTTTGTCCCTGGTTTTGTGAAAGTTCTCCACAGACAAGTCATGCCTGTAAGTATTTCCAGGGATGGTACTTTTACTAATTTTGGTCACAAGAGGTTTCTTTTTCTAATCATACAGTCAGTCATACAGTTGCATAGGGTAACTAAGAAAGGGAAAGGGTGCTGGGATGACTGCTTTTAAACCAGGTGGTCATTTTTTAACTTGTCCACAAGTAAAAAAAACTGAGTCCTGGCAGAACAAAGACAGGTAAAAGCAGCTCTCTACAGATCCCAAGAAAAGAAGAGGAGGCAACAGACTCTTCAGCACAGTCCTAAAAGTGAAAAGCCTGAGAGGGATAGGAGGGAGAGCCAGCCAAAACTTAAGCAGAGGCCATGGATGTCAAAGTATATACACAGGGTTTGGAGAGGAGGCCCCCGGAGATGTAAGCTTGTGCCCAACAGAGTCCAAGAGCAAAAAGCAAACAAAGTAAGAAATATTAAATAAGCTTCTAACCTTATATTCATCTTTTACTGTTCAGAGGAAACTGCAAGTATTTCCTTCTGCAAAGTCTCAGCCTATTTGCTGGAATGATCAGCATCCATAATAGCATGAATTAGAACGTGAACACCCACAGAAAGAATGTACTGGGAAATTTTCAAAAGTCTGGACAGAAGATACAGAGTGAAAGTTCAGCACAGGTCCTGTGGGTATGGGAAACTTCTAGAGCAATCTTAAAGAGGAAAAAATTGGGACAGATATGTAATGAGCCTTTCAGCAAAGAGTGTCTAAAAATCTTGAATTATATTGTTCTTACTCAAATAACTGGCTTGTATAGTATTATTTGAACTATCTACACTTTCCATTCCTTCCCATTTTTAACTCATTCAAAATTTTTCTTTTTACAAGAGGCAAAAAAGAAGTAGTGATGAATTGAAATTCAGAGCATCCTATATCCCTAACTCACACACCAATATGTAGCAAAGACATAACATTTCTTCAAACTTCAAGCTTCTATACCCACAGCAGAAGTACCAGTTTTGGCTTTTTAAAATTCTACATCTACCATTTGCAAAGGTTAGACTAGCATTGGACAAAAAAGTACAAGTTAGCCTTCTTTCCCATCTTTATCTCTCAGAAGCATACACTACACACCCATTCTGCTCAATAAATGCACTGGGGGAAAAAGCATGCATGTATCTCTTCTTTCTAGAGAGATTCAGTACTGTTGTGGTTGAGGAATGGTACTCCCCAATTTAGTTCTCACACAAAAGCTCCCCAAACCACACTGCCACCCGCTTGCTCCCTCTCGCCTCCTCTTCCACCCTTCCCCACTGAGGGTGACCAGGGTAGAGGATAGGAGGCACAAAAGGCAAAGATCCTCGGGTGAGATAACAACTCACTGGAAACAGCAATGAGATAAGGAAACAAACATATATTAATATTAATAACAAAAACATACAAAAGAGAGGGTAATTTACATGGAAAATGCTCACTGAGGATGATGTGAGATGACCACAGCCATGTTTTTTCCCAACCAGAAGCCACACCCTTTTTCTCAGAAGCCAGAATCCGGTTCCCCTACTCCCAGCATTGACCTGAGGTGGTATTGTATAACATCTGGATTCTGGCCACACCCCCTCAGCCACACTCTCTCCCGGCCATTGCAAAAAATTAACCCCATCCTTGGCCAAAACCAGGACTAGAGGAAAAGACTATTACTCAATCTGCAAACTGCAAATTTTCCTTTCCTCTGTGAATTCTTTGTATTTGCTGACAAAATCACAAAGAAAAAACCTCATAGTTACAAAGATGAGGAAGTTAAGCAATAAAACTGTAAACATGGCTCATAAAAACAAGAGTGGCCAGTTCATCATTTCTTCTCTAAAACAAACCTGAACAGGATGCCTTGATTTGAAAAGTGTATCTCAGGTCTGGCAGCTGCAGCTTTTTAGGCAAGTCCATATGCCCATGAGGGTACATGATATTTGACTTCAAGGTCTTGTCACACGCAACCTCCCAAAAAGCTGCAACCTCCCAGGCACCACATTGTCAAATCACAGGGATTTGTGCTAAATTTCTGAAGAGAGATATAGCAGAGGCTTTATAGTGCTACACAGATCCCAGCAGTATGAAGCAATGGCTTCAGATAGCAATCTGCTTGAACCAGTCTAAGACCATTAGTGCAAGGATGATTAGTCCACATCCATCTGAGACAGTCTGACTGTCCATGCTGTTTCCTGTTAATGCCAGCCAAGCGCAGACAGAGCCTACTGAATTGTCCTGGATGAGAATTCATTCACAGCAGAGCAGAGTCACCTGAAGCTTCATATATGCTTCTTGGTGTCTGTGGTGCAGTGTTTGCATGACAGTCACAAAGAACTAAGATGAGCACTGGTGGCTAGAGAACTTTTGGACAAGGAAGAAGACCCTCAGAAAGTTGGATAAATAGATCTCCATTCAAGCACCAGATGATTTAGTTAGGACAGCCTATCACGCAGCTGCTCTCCTTCAGAAGATGGCTATCTTGGACTGACAAAGAACCAGGAACAACTAGAGTAAGACTTGCCAACCCACTGTGGGTACTGCAGCAGTAAAGACAGAAACTGTTGATACTGTGGTCTCGCCATAGTTGGCAAACTCTGCCAATAGTGTTGAAACACCTTTCAGAAGCTTTCAGCTGCTAATTCTAGCCTCAGTTGATCACAGCAAAAATCCTAGGATTTAGTGTAATGACAATGATAAAATACAAGATGAGAATGTTTTCTATTTCTCTACTGATTCCATGAAGGGATACAATGGGCCTGAAGTTTTCTCTTTGCTCAGTATCATCTCCCTCAAAGAAGAGCATCAGGCATAACGGGAAGAGAACGAGGTAAAGCATGTATACTAAGACATTTCCTCAAAACATGTTGTAAAATCAATTCATTTGCAGCTCATTCACAAATTAAACCACAGTAATATCTGTGTATAAGAACAATTTTTCTTCCACCAACACTTTTTTAATCTCTTTTTGAACTCATGCAAACTTCCAGCAAGCAGAATCATTCAACAACAAGAAATTCCAGAGCTTAAATACATACTGCTTAAAATCTGCTTGCTTTAAACCTACCAATTTTTGGGAGATGCCTAGGTATTTTTCTCTCCAAAAAGCAAGTTGAGTGATGGGTAGCTTCTATGTACTATTTCAGGGAGTCCTGGATTTTAAGTCACATTTAGCCCCACACTCGGCTCAAGCACCTACCAGCCTCTAAGACCAACACATACTCCTTCTCTCGTTTCTTTCTTTCTCCAACAGCTTATCAGCTAATCCTAAGGAAATGCTCTAACTTCCCTAAAATTTTTATTATATGCCAAATTTTCAGACAAGCATTTAATCAGCAGCAGTGGGATAAATTGGTTAATTATTAAACCCTCTCTACTAAATTTTACAAGGGAGAGTATAGGAAACCAAAAAAAAAACCATAAAAAAAGCAAGCCCCATCACTGTGCTACCAATAACTCAACTGACCTACATATTAACACTGCAGTGAAGGAATAATAAGGAAGTTTTTATTTAACGCATTCCGTGCTGGTTATTCAATCAGATCCTCCACAGGCACAAATATTTTCACATTTAATAGGAATAAGTTATGTCCACATAGGCTTTATTTTTATTAAGTACAGACTTCTCAAACAAAATTTATCATATTTTTAAAGAGGTTACTTTAAGAATTCATCATTGCTATACATTTAAATAAAAGCCTGCCTTACTTAAAATGAAAGATAACAAACAAGTTGTTCACATAGTCAGGTTTTCCATTAAAAATACAGAATCTACATTCAATGGCAAAATTATCTTGAAATAAAACCAAAATATTTACCTTCCCATTCTACTGGAAAGTCACCAATTTGATACTGATATGCTTCATGATTAACTGCTTCTACAAATCTTCTTTCTGGTATAATCTGCCCTATAGCAGAAAAAAAGAAAGAAAAAGGCATATATATATATTAGATATTAGATATTATATGTATTATATATTTTCAAATAAATTTACAGTGGCTGATTACCTTATCATTTTGAAAGAACTGTATTTATTCACATAAGTGCAATGACATATACAGGACGAAAATGAAAGATTAAAATACTGAGAAAATTATTACCATCTAGATGTCAGTCTGAAACATTATATTTCAGAAACTTCAAGAAAAGCTTCCATGTTCTATAGTTGACTTGCATTATTAATGACGAAAAACAGCACTCAAAGCTCACTGGTTAGGTTTGCAAAGCAGTCAGGCCACAGCATCTCCAATCACTGGCAACTGCCTCGTGCTTGTGAGATTTTTCACAACTGCTTGTTGCAGTAGGTAGGAATCTGATAGGGAACATTCAGTATATTGAAAGGGGAGCCACTGTGGGGAACCTGAATCTACATCCTGCATTCTGATTTTACTACTGCCAAAGAAGAAGAATTAAGAAGTTGAAACAGTAAGGTGGTACACAGCGGACTGACTGTCAGATATTATGCCACTGTGTAGAGAAAGAGTGTTTTAATTTGCTTTTCAAATTAGCAGGTACTAGGAATATATGCAAGGTTCCCATCCCTCATAGGGAAAAACCTAACAATATTCCCCAGGCTCTTTCTACCAGCTTTTTCTCTTCCTAGGGTGCTGATACGGAGAAATTTGACATTTTGAGGAAACACAAAGTATATCTGCATAAAACATTTTCTTTCATAATGAAGTGATTAATTCATTCCTTCAGTATGCTTTCAACAAGTATTTAAACTGAAGTTATTTTAAAACTGATACCCGTTGAGACTTAGAACCATTAGTAGCTAAACTCCACACTATTATTCATTATTATTTAATACAGTGAAATAAGAACTTGTATAGAATCTGAAATTCCCTTTCTAAGTATCTTCTCTAGCTTTATATTTTATTTTTAAGCAATGCAACATTTTTATTCTTTCAAGATAAGCCATCAGGCAAAGAATATTGTATAGCATGCCTTCATCTTTAAAATTAGATATTTTTAATCAGTATTGAAAGCTGTATGTTTGGTACTTATTTGTTTTATAAGTATACAATTCCTATATGCTGAGGAAATTATAGTTCGTGTCTTGCTTTAATATAATTTTTTTCAACAATACCATTGATGATTTAATTTCTTAAACTCTTCACTTACAAAGCAAAACAAAACTACAGAATTACTTTCTTCCCATACAGAAGATTTCCAGAAAAGCTGAACAGGTATCTAATTAGGGCTGATCCTAGAAAAGTCTCAGAAAAAACACTCTTCTCCAATGTTGTAAAGTTACTAGACTTTACTGTTAGAACAGCACCTTTTAAAAAACTGTCCAAAATTTGAGTATTACACCATCTGAATAAACTGCCATAAGAAAGAGTAATGAAGAAGTGTTTTATTTCTAACTGCCACCACAACTTCTGACTGATACTATTTAACAAAATATTCCACTTCTTATTCTGCTTCAAGCTTTCATAAAACTCCCATAAAAATTCATTCTCCAGATCCCACAGTCAAATCATACTGTAGAGACAAACTCAGAAATTATTTCCAAATGTGTTATTTTGTGTACTGCTGGTGGCTTTTAAGCCTCTCTGCATTTGTAATGCACACATGACACTAATTAACTTCAACTGTCTGATTTGCCTTGTCCCCTAGGTTTTTTTTGGCAGACCATCACTGACAAATAATTTACCTAGGCTTTTGTAGTGAAGAGTGCACTGAGGCCTCTTTAGATGTAATTAAAACCTTTTACAGTTCAGGGAACTGTTTTTTCATACTAGAGATTGACTTTATTGACTGTTTTGCTTCATATTAATTCATTCCCATGTTTTCAAACAAATACTGGGGTCTTTGCTACAGCAGTGCACAAAGCTTCACTTGTAAGAGCAATGAAACAATTAAAAATAACACCATAAGGACAGTTTTAACTTTAAAATTAACCTCATTTTCATGTGACCACTGGATGTTAGAAACACTGAAGAACCATTAATGCTTCAAGATGGGATTATATACATAACACAGTATATCCAACTGTGTCTTAAAACAAAAAGCAGGTCACTTCAGAAAGAATTTACCAGATGTACAGAATGTTCACATAGAATATCGGATACAACATCGTTTACACTGAACACCAAAGTAGCCAAGATTTTCAGTTTTGCAGGAGTTTTCAAGCAGGCAAAATGGCCAAGAAGCGTAAGTAATTGACAGATCTTTCAGCAAGTGATACAGTATTTACATATGTTACATTTATATACTTCCTTACTTCACATATTTTCTCTAAACTTGTCAGTCCCAGTCTATCCGAAAACCAATGTGTCATGACTGAAGCAAATTTGTACAAAAGCCTGAAAACAAAAGTGTTTAGCAGAAGTTTTGCGGCCTGCTGGCATAAGAAGGGGATAGTCAAAGCCAGCAAAGGAAATACACAGTGAAACATAAAGGGGTAGCCAACGGTGTAATGAATCAGTTCCTAAATTTCTACAGCCTTATCGCTAGACTAAGGACCCTAGAAATTAGGTTATATTTTCACAACAAAACCCATGGTTAACATTAGATAAGCACAGATGTTATAAAATTAGTATTTTAATTTTTCAGTAACTTCTAAGGAAGAGTCCTTCTATAGGCAAAATATCCTAGTTATTCCACTGCAGTCGCTAAATATGATATATATGTATTTACATTTAGAAAAAGCCATTGAAGAACCTTCCAGATGAAAATAAATAACGAATCCCAAAATTGTGGTGTTCTATAACCAAATTATTGCTATTCTGATATCAATTTCAAAAAAAAAAAGTATACACACTATTCTAAAGATCTTCAGCAGCCCTAGATTGACTTTCACTGCTTACAAAACCGTTATTTGAAAAATATTTCCTGTTAACCCTCAAAAAAAAGTTTGTATAATGTGTACAGCTAAACAAACTAGAGCACACATACTCAGTGAGAGCAGAAATGGGACCAGCAACAAGGAACTGGATGTTTTTGGTACCTGAACTGAGCTACCTGAACAAGAGCCCCTGCCAGCTATAGAATATCAGCATGTTTTGCAGTCAGCAGATGGAAATGGGATCTCCCTCTCACAAACTATTATGTTAAAGTAACAACCCCCATTCAAACTGAATGAATATCAGATGTTCATGAGAACTCAGGACCAGGACTCTTTTGGCTTGCTGATTTGCAACGTCTGCATGGTAAGAGTCCATCGAAGAAACACTCCGCTAAGATTTTGTTTTTTAAATGCACAGACTGAACATGTAACCTTTGTGAATTTAAGGCAAATGGCCTAAATTCCAGTCGCACAGCAGTGCTCTAAACTTCATGATGAAAGAAGCTTTTTTAAAGCATACCTTTTTACTGGAGTGCTATGTGCTTTGAAGAGATTATATGGTACTTCATTCTCTAACAGAATATTATTTCATTGTCAGCAACACAACATAAACTTCACCCACTCAAAACAAAGGTTTCTAAAATTTTTTTCAGCAGTATCTTACAACACTCATAGAATAGGTCACCCATTTCTCTCCTGTTTGTTAACCACCAAATAAACTGTAGTTTTTGCTAAATGTGAAGCAGTAATTAAATTATCAAAGCAACTGAACTATGAGCAGTTCTTCATACAAAGCAGAGGAAGAACTACTTCTCCAGCAGTAACAAATGTAGATTTACTTATCTACAGGCTGCAGCAGCAGCCCATCACTGTCAGAACAAGATCTAAAGTTTACATCTCCACTGAAGAAGGGAAATACGTTTGTTGTGAAGAAAGTGAAAAGACAACCCTTTTAAAGGTAAGTATTAATTTGTGAAAGCCACTATCTTTCCTTTGCATAGATATTTAGCTGAGGGAGTCTGTTCACTGATGACTATCTTCATGTTACCTCGTGGTCAGAATTCCAGTGTTCCTGCAATAATTACCTTCACCTTAGGAAAGACATAAATATTTTAAAATAATATCTTTTTCCCAAAGAATTTAGATTTCTATGAAGTTAATTAATTTTGCTTAGTGACAAATTAATACCTTCCAGCAGTTCATCATATTCATTCATACAATAAATCAATACAGTATTCTGAAATACAAAAAAGTTAAGTATTTGCACCTAACATCTATCACTTACAGATGCAATTATATTTTCTCCAATAATTAATACACTTGAAATAATCTAAAATGCTTTATGCTTTATAAAATCATAACAGAAACACATTTCAACTTTTAAGAGTGGCAAGGCCACAGATGTTCTATGGTTCTGACTTCCATTAACTTCAAATGAACTAGGATCAGTGATTTCCAGTTTTACAGCAATGCAGGATCAAGCAATATTAAACTTGTTAAGTGCTGACTCAGCAAGTCCAAAAACGCTGTAAATACCAGGCAGTCATGGTCAAAAATTGTGTTTCAGTTTTGCTATTTGTATTTACATCTTATCAACAATACATTTGGTTTTTCAGAGTTGTCTGCAAGTAGTATTTTCTTTCCAAAGGAAGACATATTTCTTCAGACTTGTATTGAAGGTTTCAAGCCAGGGCAATTGCTTACATTTTTGGGAACACATACTGTCAAAGAAAGACTCACATACACTACAAACATCACAGTCCCTTTTCAATTCCCAAAAGAATTGCCAGCTGACAAAGTCAGTAACTTCCTCTGGGATCAGTGCCCATGGAGTTTATATTTGTTCACACAAATCTTATGTTTTGAAAACCTGCTGTATCTTAGATTGTGGAAGTTAAATTAAGTAACATTGGTTCGAGAAACAATTTCCTTCAATGGACAGACAAATCCCTCTGCTAAATCCACTGTCACTGTAGTCCCTGAGCTCTCTTAATCTGGCAGCAGGATGCAGCACCACCAGTTCCCACTCCCTGCTCACCGGAAAGCCTTATGTCTTCCTCCTCATCTGTGAAGCCCAAGACATACCATGTCTTCACAAAGAACCACTGTTTTGTAAATGAGTCTACAATAAGCCTACTAGAATTATGCAGCATTACATTCTTTTGGGAACACAAGTGCAAATGATACTAGTACAAATGACAGTTCCTTGGAGAGCTGATGGAAACTCACTGGTCTGTCATAAAGAAGCTTTCTCCCAGCTGTTTTTTTTGTTTCTTTTGGTCTATCAGATTCAAGAAACACTCTTCTACCAATTACTGTCAAAATGTGAATAAATCCAAGAATGAAGTGCTGAATTTATTTTGTAAATGTAAGAAAAATGGCTTAAAATGGGAAATCAGCATGTATACAGGGGATTTAGCAAGCAGATAGAAAGTGCACAATAACTTGTACTCTTATAAATAAAAACATAATGCAGGAAGATAAACAAAAAGGTAGTCATGCAGGGAAGAGAAATGGGTAAATGACAGCAAGGGTATGAATGGTAAATAAAATGAAAAGAAAGACACAGCTGAGAAGAACATTCATTCTGCAATATGACCCAACACAGACTTACGGACTGGTTTGGATGATTCATTACATTTCAATTAGAAATCCTTTGCAAAAACTCGTTTACCATCTCCACTTTTTTCCAGAATAAATGCAATTATTACAACTAGCTGCACATACATTCTCAGGGTACCAATGCTATTTTTGGGTTTTAGTAGATTTTAATGAATTTTACAAAAGCAGTACAGGTGTGAGATTTGCAAAGAAAATTCAGTCTTACACAAGAGGTCAGGTCTGAACACAATTACAGCTAATACTGTACTGCACTTGAAGGGTTAAAGAATATTGGTACTACTATTTTACTATGTTTGCTTCTCATTGTGGAGGTTAGGGAAGAACACTCATCTATATCAGCCACAGTCAACCCAACAGTGCAGCTTCCGAAGGAAAGTTAGCTGAAGTCCTTGAGATGCATTACCCATTTCACATATATGCATATCCTACAAACAGGTAAAGAGCCTTAAATATTGTTCTTTATTCTACAATTTATATGCTGCTAATTTTCTCATATAAATTACAAAAGTAGCGTTTGAAGTTGCACTTGTACTACAAGACTGCATATTTTAAGAACATAGGAAAAGGTGTGTGTGTATGTACACAAACCCACCTGGTCTTTTGCTAACAGAAATCTCACAAATAGAGTCAGATGAAAAACTGAGATGAAGATACATCAAAAGAACACAACAAATACACTTCTGCTGTTGGTAAGTTGCTTGTTCACACCTATATAGTAATGACACAAAAACTCTTGCAAAGTTGACATCTACACAAGATATGACTGAACAGAGGTCCTAATATTTCAGACACAGTAAGAAGGTGGAGGTGGTGCCCCTCTAAACATGCCAACATGGCTCTGAAATTGATGGTGTTGTTGAAAATCTGGGTAGAAAAAGAAGGAGCTCCAGCCCCCTTTGCAAAAATCAGGAGACATGCTGAATGCTGGTGTTTTGTTCAAAAAAGCCTCTTGGCTCATCCAGCAGGGGAAGTGCTACTCTTCATGGGTTAAAATAGGGCTTTAGGAAGAAAACTAGAAATATTGTTGGGAAAGCTCAAGAAAAAAAAAGGGGCTGGTGGGGCAGGGGTGTGTGTATGTGTGTGCATGTGCAAATACGACAGACCAGGGTCAAAACTTGATGTAGACTTCCCAGAACACCATCTGTGGGATACTGGCAGTCTGACAGCCCCCCAGGCAAGTTAAGAGGGATCTTGGCAAAGAGAAGGAGTTCTTCCTTGAAAAAAGAGGAAGCACTCTCAATACAACAGGACAAGTGACTACAGCAAGACCCTGAACAAGAAACAATTTGTGGGGATGTTTGCTAAGTGCAGCCTGCTACAGTCAAGAGAAATGCCAAAAGCTCAAGGAAATGAAATAAGTAACAAAGACTGAAATAAATATACACTACAGTAGAGTCTGAATGTATTTTCTGTTTCATCATGGAGCTGGGTCTAACAGGAAGTTTTGTACTTCATAAATAACCTTATGGCAAGGCTAAGTCCTGCAAGATGAGTCAGTCAGGTTGACATAACCAGGTGAAGTGGCAACAGGGACTCTTCTCCCTCAGATCTCAGAAAAGAGCAACCTAAAGGGCTGTGATGGCACAGACACCAACATGACAAGTGACACTACTCCACAGCACCAGAGTGTGCACCCAGGGGCACTGCTGCCCAACTGAGAATGCAACCATAGGCCTGGGATCTGGCAACCATCTTCTGCACCCAGACATTATATTCATGGTTTTTACAAAACAATACTGAAGGTCCTATTTGACTGCTGGGATTCAGCTTTAACCAATCCTAAAGAATTAATTTGAGATGGAATAAAAATTGATACTGAGACAAAAGAACAAGAACCTAGCCTGGGAAAGATGCATGATACATTGAACTTAAAAGCTCAAAATGCTGTGCTTCAAAATACCAATATTATGTAGAAGATAAATATTTCAGCAGTGAGTTCCAAAAATGTATGTTACCACTTTTTTCCAACCTGAAAGTTTAAGCTTTCACTCAGATAAACTAACTGAACTTGAATACCTTACCCCACAAGCAAACCATGCCTTACTTCTACTATGAGAAAGAAAAAGAAAATATTACTTGAGGACGTAAAGATAACTCTGTATCTATAATATGATAGGACTATACATCTTGAATTCAAAACTGTCATCTCAGTTCTAAAACAACAGAGGATATGCCTCATCCTTGATGATTTAGATTAATTATTACAATAGCATTTCAACCTTAGAGTTGTTAAGATGAAGCTGTTAGGGAGTTAACAGGCCAAAAGAAATCTCGCCGTGTTTTCACTCTTGTTTCCTAATTTGTGAAGGCTCAAAGGGAGATACTTAAAATGAAATATCTCAAAAAAACCCTAGTTTAGAAACAAGCTTCTAAACATTTCTGACTCATTAACATGAAATTGACATATGACTACAATAGGATTTTTTGTTTATCAGCTGTATTTTTCTTTATTTTGTGTTTATACTTACAATAAATTTTTAGTGAGCTTTTTCACATATCTTTATACATGTATAACATATGTTATTTCATATAACATTTAAAATTTATTAAAAAGGCATTGAAGTAAAAAATAGGAAATAAACTGCAAGCATAAGTAGTAATACGATTTTTTAAAAACAGATTGAAAGAATGCTATACTAATGTTTATAGGAACTTAAGTTTCATTGTTATTCAGGTTAGTATGTACTTCTACAGCTTTTCATATCTGAAGTTTGCAAAACAGCACCTTTCATTCATACAGAAATAAAAGAATGTTTAGTTTATTTGGTTAGAGTTCTAAGATAAACAAGTATTTCAAAGGTAATTGGTACTTTTTTAAACAATGTTAAACAACACATATTAGTAAGCAATAATTTAGTTGATTAATATTAGCAGTGTAAAACCATTTACCATTCAACAGATGATTTTTTTTTATGATTACCCTCTAGCTTTACATTGTTAGGTTACTTTCAAAGCTCTCTTCAAAAATTTGTTTCTTTAAGCTGGCCTGTGTGCGTGCACCCATTAGTTAAGGTGCTTTCCAGTAACACTGATCTGGAGGAAAAAAACCCATACTTTAGGTGATTTTGGTGAGCTTGGAGTGGTGTAGGTGGTGAGGAAATTAAAAAAAGCCTTCATATACCCAAGGAATTGCAGTGATACCTGATCTGCTTTCAAAGCTAATTTGAGCAGAAAAAGATTTAAAGTGCAACAGCTGGGAACAAGGACTAACCTTAAGTCAAAGCTTTTTACATCTGAGTCAACCCATTATTTTATTTTATTTTTCTACTCAACTCTCAGAGTTTGTGTGGTCTCTTTTCAAGTTAGAAAGAGCAAATGCGTACACAAAAAGCAATGAAAGAGTCCACACTTGACAGTCTTCCCTGTTCTAGTTCCACAGTTCCAGCTTAACTAAATTGTAGACTAAACAGAAAAAACTGAGGTCTATGTGCTTTCACAGTATGTAAGTACCTAATCAACAAGTACTTAAATACCTATTTGAGTGCCTATTGATTTGAGAGTATTTTGCTGCCACTAAAAGCACCAGGTGAAACTATTGTAATAGTTGCCAATAAGTTTATACAAAAATTGCTATGTGAAAGCATTTACCCTGATGCCAGTGAAAGAAAAGAAGAAAAACGACTTTTGGATGGCGACCTTTAGAATTGTACAGCTTGTAGTAACTGTAATACAAGTGTTTGATACACAGAGTTTACAACCACTGAAAACACAAGCTGTGATACTTATAAACTCTATAAAACCAAAGAATTTAATTTCTTTGTACATCAAAGACTAGTAGGTTCCTAAACCTACTTGTAGTAAAATCAAAAAGTTACTCTACTACGCCTTATCAATTTAATCTCCAAAATGCAAGCTCTCAGAAATAAAGACATTCATACAGATTTCCATTATTGCAAAGTGGCTCAATGAACCTAGTTAGTATTCTAACTCATTCCTTTCTGGTGTGAGCAGCTAAGATATGTGATCCCCATGTCTTAATATTAAGATATCACACAAGCACTTTAATTCTTAAATATCAAAACCACACGACCTGTGTCTCACCATACTAAATCACAACTCTGTACTGTCCAGCTGTGGAGAACTCCCTTCTTACTTTCTGCAACACCTGGGTGCCTACTGACCTCAAAACTTGTATTTGTTGACCTTCCTTAACCGCAGCAAAGGATGGCACCAATGCAGACTACAAACTATGAGGAAAAGACTTCTGGACACAGCTCGGTGGGTGTAGCTGCCTTGCAGTGCATTGAGAGCTGCAGGCAGAAATCTCTAACACCAAGATTAAAGAACACACCTAAACACTGAACTTCTCCACAGTCTTTAAGATGCACAGGTAGTCTGCAACAAAGTTGTCAGCGTATTGACAACATGATACTGCTTTACCGCTTCTATCAAAAAGCAAGATACTTCAGAAATATTTAACCTTTTCCCTTCCCTGCCCTCTTTCTTCCACAAAAACAGAAAGAGACAGGAATATACAAAATCTTGTAACCAAAAAAAAGATATATTTTTTTCAATTCTATTATAGCATTTGTCTCAATGGCATTTCTTACTAATTGTTTTGATAACATGAATTTGTTTTATGTGAATGCATATTTGCTTTTTTAAATGACCAACATAATGAGACTTGTTACTCAGAAAAATAAATTCAGATCTTACACATTGTCTCCTATCTGTGTATGTGTATGAATGAGAGGGAGCATGCCACAGATGAGATGAGATGAGATTTTCACCCCTAATAAAGATAACCTATTTTAGTACATTTCAATACCATTCATTTTCTATCTGGGGAATTTATTATAAAATCAAATTACATGTATGATAAAACTTCTGCAATTACCAGTAAGAGTCTTATTTTTCAGTTTAAGGACACTTCTGATTTACAGTTGCATTTTACATACCATACAGATGACTAAATGTATATTTAAGTATCAAAATTCAGACATTTTTAGTTCAAATCAGTTAAATTGAAAAATCTTTCCCTTCTAGCTGCCTATATTTCTCTTTAATCGTGGTCAGTATAGGACCTTATTACAAGTAATTTGTTACTATAGGGCTGAGGAAAAAATGCTAGCCTCACAAGTTTTGTCATTTTTCCCCCCACTCTCCCTGCAGGCTGCTATTGTTGATGGCCTTTATGGAAATACAAATTCAATCAGCAGCTGCAAATTTCATGAGACGTCCATCTTCATGCTGAATTTCTAACTGAGTGTCAAAACAATCTGTGGATTTCTCCCTGATGAAACACACTTTGAATTGTAAATTTCTGCAATTTTCTCATGTTAGAATTTGAGCTGCACTAAAATAGAGCCAGCCCAGATATAGTGCCTGCCAGATTGAGACAAGTAATTTTCCCCCTCAATCTCTCAACTCTGCCATTGAAAGAGTTAAAAATAACCCACGAAAAATTACCTATTTCTTTTTTATTTTACATTAAAAAATTAGATTCCATTTGCTGTTCTTTTTAGAAGAAAAATAGAAAGGCCTTCAAAACACTCCAAATACTCTCAAATCAGTTATTTGAACCTGCTATTCATTTTACAGTATTTTGCAGTGATAAAACCCCAGAAATTACTTGCAATAGAACTTAAAGAATTTCCTATGGTGCCAAAATGGTTCATAGTTTGTTTCTTCTAAATCTCAACTTACATTAAATGTTGATGGAAAATAGAAAATAGATGCATAAATTACAAAAATCAAAACTTTAGTAGAGTTTTGAACAGTTTATTGTTTTCTGAATACAATAAAACAAAATAAAGTTTCTCATTCAATTACTGTTTCTTGTAGTAGCTTAGGAGGCACACAAAGCCTACCAAGTATATTATACCTGTTCAAATATTTTGCTTTAGAGGAACATTTGTTTCTCTATTCTGTAGGCACTGACATGAGACATATAAAACAATACCACTTTACCAATTTGCAAACAAACCAAATAATCTGTTTATTATATAGAAAGGAGGTAAGAAAAATTCACACAGAGGAATTCGCTAATAATGATGATTTATCTATTCATGTAGTTGAGAACTAATTGACATTCTGTTTGTTTTCTTCTCTCTGGGGATAAATATTGTGGTGGGATGGGTGAGGGGTTTACTGAACTGCACTTCACCATCACCAAACAGAATGATACTGTTTTGGATGTTTCAGTACAAATACCACATTCTAAAACACAAGACTCTCTTTCAGTTTAGAGAAAATTCAAATGGGCATCTTCTTTTTATATACACCAAACTTTCAGTTCATTATCAGAACGAGGAAAGAAACCTAAAAGTGAGCTACAGAGTATTTGAGTTGCAAAAGACTTTCAATGTACTAAGGTTTTATCACTTTATCATTTCTATTTATTTTATCACTACATCATTTCTTCAGCTGAGTCACTCCCTGTTCCCTGCCCCCTCCCTCAGTTACCTGCCCTGCATTCTGGTTTATGTGAACTGGAACGACCTGAGAGTTGACCATAATTCCAAACCCTCAAAAGTGATCCATACAGTTTCCCTGACTAGTTTCTTAAACTTAAGTATAATTCGCTGATTTAAAAAACAATAAATATGCAAGAGCACTAGTCTATGTCAAAAATCAGGTTAGTCTCCAAAAAAGACCCAAGAAAGAATGCTGGTATGCAGCTGGAGAAGGACTTCCACTAGTTAGGTGAAATCTTATGCTCTGGCAAACAGGCAGGTCAGAGGGGTGGGTCAGAGGGGTTGCTCAGAGGAAAATTACTGGGCTTCCTACACTTCTTAATCTCACCCTTATAAACTTGCTATTCTTAGAATGTTCCCTGCTCAGCAGGACAAAAAAACCCCCAACTTTGAAGAAAATGTTATTTCAACAGAACTCTGGTTTGGTTTCATTACAACATCCAGATCAAATAATCTTGAGACTTTATTTCACTTTTACATTGTCATATATTTATTAGCTTTAACAACAAAACAAAGACACTCACTAATCTCTCCTCTAATACAAGTAATTTTATATAATGAAGCAGATGTTCTGTTGCACATGGTTTCCAGTCACAAGTTTCAGCTACAAATTCTGCTAGGGTAGGTAGTAAGAGCGGTAATTACTGAATGTATTATAATAGCTTTCATTATAACAGATTCTTGAATATTATTTGGTTATTTTTATCTGTGGAGCCTGCCAGAAAGGAAGGTAGGCATAACAAGACAATCTAGTTCTATTTCTCAAAATATTGAGACTACTACGGATAAGATTTTGCCATAATAATTGCAAAGTACAGAAACCAAGAATCCTTCTTAATTGTATTAATCATTGTATAATAATTGGCCTCTTGAGGGTTTAACTTTATTTTGCATTATTTCAAAACCTCGCCATTTCTCAAAAACAATTACTCCTATTTTATGCATGTCTTCCAAGTTCTAGGCCGTGACACTTTACCAAAGTGCAGGGTGTTGAAGCACTTCCAAAGGGTGCTGATTAAACTTCCATCAAATATATTAAAGTGCAAAATTTTCCAATTTATGTATGGAGTTGGGCTTGCTAACCTCTGGTCATCCTACCAAAACTGAAAACACCAAAGTAATTCAAAACTTAGGGAAGTAAATGAAACTTGAAAACAGTGTTAATAAGCAATACAGAGCTGCATAGAAGAAAACCTACAGTAGTACAAACCCAACAACTGTGATCCTATAAAACCTAGTATGTTCTATGTATTTCCCCAATGCCATCTTCTGCACTGTAAAGCCACTGCAGAAGTGTGATTTCTTTTTTCCTTCCAATATAGCCTTGAAAGTCATTAGTATATCAATTACATAAGAATGCTTAAAAAGAACAGCACTCTAAAAGAGCCCTCACTCTGAGAAAACTAGTTTTAGAATTTTATGCTGTGTAAAAAATTGCATTAGGAGGGGCATTCAGGCACCTGCTGATACCAAAAAAAAAAAAAAAAAGCATCAAGTAGCAATGTCACAAGTCAGATAAAGCTAGGATGACACTAAGCATACATTTTGGCAAGGTATCAGAAGTACTACAAATAAACAAAAATTGTAATTTTTATGGCATTAAGGTACATCACCTGCAGTTTGCATTACTTTCCTCCCACATTAAAAGCTTTGCTTTTCATTTAGTAACACCTCCTACACAGACATGCATAGAAGTTCATGAAGATTTCCTTATTCTCACCTTCTTCCTAAGACAACTAGAAAAGTTTGTAAATGGCAAGACTGCCTAAAAAGGTTAGGAGCACTACCACCTTATGAATCTCACTTTTAAAATACAGCATAATCATTGCTAATATTGGAAGCAGGCAAAAGTGAAGTGAATAATAATAAAAAACCAAAAGGTCCATTATTTTCTCATCCAAAGTATTCTGTTGCAAGGCAGTCCCTATGTAATGTAACCATTCCATTCAAAAAACTTTAAAAATATCTTGTTGAAAATTGACGTGAGGTTTAACCAAGTCTTATAAAGCAAACAATAAATAGTTTCCAAAGCAGGCACACGCAGAGGTTAAAACTGTATTATTTGGAGGACTGTCAGTTGATTCACCATAAGCACGAAATACACACCCTCTCTGGGAACATGAACTCTCATATGTTCTACGTGGCCTTCACAGTTTATGGCACTTTGACAAGGAAACAGGGATGTGATACACAAAGGACACTGCAACAGTGGCCAGATGTCCAGTGCCATAACCTTGTACCTAAATGCTCTCAGGAAAAGCCTGCAGAAAAGCACTTGGACATCAGCAAGAACAGAAGAAAGAAATGTTACAGTTGTTACCATCGAGGGAGAAGGAAACAGAATCACAGTTCTTCCGTCAGCTGATGGACGCCTAGAGAAAAATTGTCATATTAACCCAGTAAAGTCCCAGAGAAATTAAAAAGTGAATGGAAATGTCAGTTTATCCCTCAGGCAAAACCTGATTCATTTCTAGAATTCTATAAGCATTGCTTAGATAATGGCATCTATAACAACATTGTATCACCCCCAATATACACAAGGTTTATCTATTAAAAGGAAACATGGTTAATATCCAGCCTCTCAAAAAATATTCCTCAGTATAATAGAAATTTGTGTGCAGATTTCCAGAAATGCTTGTGTTCCAGACCTTTGAACCATTTGCAAAACTGTAAGAATAATCATGTTGCTCAGTGATCTCCAGTATTACTATTTATGATAGCCTTGAAAGCCTCATCCGGAGTGATGCCATGCTAATTAATGTATAATCAAGAACACATTACCATTTTTCTGTTATTCTACACATTTTTCTGTTATTCTAAGTGTAATTTTCAAATATTTTCCAACAATGAGATGATCAACAAAACGAATTTAGAATCATCAAAAGATCCTAAAGAGGCTGCGTGCACAATATAAGAGTTCTCTAAAGCTTGGTGTAAAAGGAAAAAGATAATCACTAAAAAATTTTTAGGTATTGGCCATCAAATCCTAGCCTTCCATGCTCATTAATATTCACAGCTGCATTCCTAGTCCCTACTAAAACTAGCACAAGTTTCAATGTCTTTCTTTCACATATTCAAAGATTAGCTCAAACAGCTTTCTGTTATTTGCATATTTTCTCTTGACAAAGGGAAAAAACCCAACTAACCAACTACCATCAAAAAACTGTTTCACAGTTGTTTTCTATGACATTGCATCTCCTCTACACAAACTTCCCTCCCTGAAGGGCATGCGTCTCACAGAATTTAGCAGTCAACAACGCAGAAAGAGATGTTAAAGACTCTTTAAATCCTTTTGCAATCTGCATTACAAATAGCAGGTTCAGAGTACCGCCCTAAAGAGAAAGTATGGAAAGGAGAGCACTGAAAAGGAAAACAGGAGTGTGGACTTACTTGTATGGATTCTTCCATCCAAGGCTTTCTACACCTTTGGAATAACGAAAGAGGCAAGCATAGATCCACCTTCTTTTCTGAAGGCAAACAGTGGAAGTCCCATCTATGATACAAGGTAGTAGCTATCAGACTAATCCAACATCATATCCTATACATCCATCAGGCAAGTTGTCTTCTAACAATTTTTTTCACCATTTTATTTTCTTTAGCACCTATGAAACATCTATCAGGTATACTACCTCAACACTTATTAATACTATACTGAAGAAACTACCAGTTACTTTCTTTTTAATCCATTATTTTGTTGTTTGTCAAATGAAGACATACTATTTGTTAGGTCTTTATCAGACTTTAAAAAATATTCTAATGAGCACTAATTCTGCTGCCCATGTTAAATATATTTTGCATTCTTTCATTTTACAACAAGTTGCAGGTTCTTTTTCTCTACATAGAATTAAATACTAACCAGTCCTCATTCATCTTCAGCCATTTTTTACTCATCACATCTACACAAAACTTTGGATGCATCCAATAGCATCTTTTCTTTTGAGCCAACTCTAAGTCACTTTTTATACTTTTGGCCAACTTCCTTATGCTGTATCTTTTCCTAATTAGCAATGTCACAATTTTTTTAGTCAGCTCAATCTTCATTCTAGTCCCCTCTTTTCTCCCCAGTTTAGTTGATCTAACTGAAGTAATTTCATCTAGTCCAACTAGATAAAACAGGTAGACATATATACTTACAGATTCAAATCCAGAACCAACACATTCTTGAACTCATTGCACAGAAATGGCTCAGTATGTTACAGAAACATCACAGAATCTCCACATCCCCACTTGTTCATTTACAAAATGCACCAGAACCCCATTATGCCAATGTCAGTCCAAGAGTCTGCCATCTCATTCACGCAGACTATCCACTCTTGCCTAGAAATTACCTTCTATAAACTGGTTCAATTTCACTAGCAGTTATGAAGTCTTCTATTACATATGATTTCAGGATAACATCATCATTTTAAAATACTAACACTTTAAAGTATTAAATAGTGATGATTTAACCTACTGTGTGAACTTAAACTACAGTAACATAGGACAAAAGTTTCAGTCTGCCAATAACTCTTCAAAAATAAATCTGGACACCTTTTGAAAAGTCTCAAAATAAAGCAATACTGAGTAAATTACAAACTTCCATCTAAGAACACAAAATTTTCTAAATTCACAGAAATATTGCCTTCATCGTCTGCAAGCTCTTTCAGCATGAGAGAAGGCAAACTACAGAACATGCCTTAGGAAACAACCCTGAGGAAAAGGGGTGTGTGCAGCTTTCAGAGATATGCCAGCTACAGATGAGCTGCGTAGTCAAAAGGGGTAAAATGTTATTGCTACTTGTGAATTGTTACTAAAATTACGCACAATGGTTGCTATACTTTTCACAGCTTGAGGGTATGATGGGGAGTTAGGTGAAAAGTCTAGTGAATACTGCATACATATCATAATTTGTATGGCCACTGCAGGGCCACAGAAGTGACAGAAAAAATCTCGTAATTTGAGATAGGTCAGTTCTAAACATAAAATCACTTCTTTCTGAATCAAAACTGTATCAAAAGTCACCTTGGTTTAAATAAAATCTAAAAAAACACAAAAACCAATAGATTATGCTGTCAGTTTTAGAAATGATAATGTGCTTCAGAGATTAAACATTCTTCTATACAATTGAACAGACGGAATTTCTCATTGTTTGTTAACTGGACCAATGCCTAAAATATAATTCAAATTAAACTGAAAGATACTGCCTTCTAAGAAGAGGTGCACCATCCCAAAAACAATGAGTGCTGTAGAGATTAAGATGACATTATTATATCACATTATATATTTATGCAATACTTAAACTAAATGTTAAAGATTAATACACAGTGGGTTAATTTGAGGAAAAAACCCCACATTTCATACTGGTAGTTGTCATGAGTAAACTGAATTTTGAGTCTCCCTTTATTTAGGGGGAGTCTGAGAGGATTTAGCAATTTTGTATCTGGTGGTTATTTGCT
>QWTY01000199.1:31879-49374 GCA_008033365.1 Pseudorectes ferrugineus | reverse complement strand
GCCAGCAGGGCCAGGGCAGGGATTACCCCCTTGTACTGGGCACTGGTGAGGCCACACATATATTTCGTTGTAATAAATGCGTAAACTGTATGAGGAATTTGTTCTTCAATTAAAAATATATGAACACTCTAAGTATCACTCCATGTTCTACTGCAAGAACAATTAATGTACCAAAGCTATGGCAATGCCCTTGAGTGCTCTGTCCAGTTCTGGGCCCCTCACTCCAAGACACTGAGGTGCTGGAGTGAGTCCAGAGAAGGGCAATGAAGCTGGGGAAGGGTCTGGAGCACAAGTCCTGTGAGGAGCGGCTGAGGGAGCTGGGGTTGTTTATCCTGCAGAAAAGGAGGCTCAGGGGAGACCTTATCGCTCTCTACAACTGCCTGACAGAAGGGTGTAGCCAGGGGTCAGCCTCCTGTCTTAGGACACAAGAAGAGGAAATGGGCTCAAGCTGTACCAATGGAAGTTCAGGTTGGACATCAGGAAGAATTTCTTCATGGAAAGGGCTGTTAAACATTGGAATGGCCTGGCCAGAAAAGTGGTGGAGTCACCATCCCTGGAACTGTTCACTAAACAACCAGACATGGCACTTAGTGCTGCGGTTTAGTTGACATAGTGGTGTCAAAGGCTATACTCAATGAACTCCGAAGTCTTTTTAATATCTTTATGATTCTATATGACTGCAAACAAACACGGATCTTTCAAATATTAATGCTTTTATCATCTGCAATGAGCTCTTCAAAGTGTAATTGCTTTGCTATGTAATGTATCACTCAGACTGAAAAGCTATTTTGTCATTCCAGAATTACTGTCCTAGAAACTGGCAGTCTGCAGTGCAAGTTTCATTTCTGTACAAACATACATATACACAATTATTTTAGAACTATGTTTCAGTATTCTATAATTTCTTCAGAAAGGAATACTCAGTGAGCTGTCAGTGCTTGCTGTTCTTCAGTTCTTGAAACAACGTTGCCACCACCTGGACAAACCTCTAACTGCCAGGTATTGCTGTGGTGTGAGAGTCCGTATCTGGAAAAAAACCAAACCCATACTTTCTCCATAGAATTATTTCCATAACCAAGATAATGAAATCTTATAAAATTTGGTTTTCTATACATAAATCAATATTCAAATTCTGTGTTTCATTAGCATCTTAACATTAGACATGTAAAACTAAAATTTATTAGCTTTCCACCAACATTTGAAAAACTAACTTGAGAAACTATTTTTTATGTTCAGTAATATTACATACCTGCAATTCTCAACAATCAGCTTACAAATGCTTCATACAATCACAGTTTCTGTCTCTTCCTTAGACTTCATTCCTGTTAGCAAGAAAGCTAACATTCAGAGTCAAAAGAAAACCATAGCTTTTATCTCTGAAGATATGCTTTGGAGATTCGTTGCTTCTTCCACTCTCTCCTATTCATCATAAAGCATTACAGGAATATTTCAGTCCACTCTTCAACAAAAAACTGTATTTTGTAAGAGATTTTGAAGAAAAGTAGAAATTCTACTCTAAACTTCTGATGCACAGGAAGGTGACAGGCTACTATCCAAAACAGAAAACAAGGAGCTACTAAAACTATCACAGAATATTCCTTTAGTCTCAACAAAAACTTATATCTTTCTAACTTTCATTAAAAAGTGAACATACTTCTACTGAAGACTGGATTCAATCAGATACAGGACAACTTATATATATAATACAACTGAATACTTAGTACTTTTCCTCATACAGATTCGTCTTTATTTATGCATTTCTGGTTTGTTGAGAATTTAGTGCACAAGATACAGGCTTATGAAAATGTGAGTGGGCATTTCACATGAAGAAAATATTTCCCACAGAAGTCAGTACTTGCATTCAATTATTAGCAACAAAATTTACAACTGAAACTTGGTAATGCCACATGTATTTCTCAATGGTATTTAATAAGAGTACTGAGAAATTTTAGCTTACCACTTTCCTTCTTAAGGCTCATAGCATCAGAAGCTTAGGCTGCATATGGCCCCTAATGCAGAGCTTGTGCAATATATAAAAACCTATGGAATACAGAAGGCTTCAGGCTTTTTCCAGCAGTTTCTGGTAAGCTGAAGATCCAAATCAAGTCAAACCTGAGTATGCTGTTCTCATAAAGAGAACTTTAAAACTTAAGCCATGCTTTTAACACTCCTACATAATCTTTGAAATAAACTGACCTCTTGATGATGACCTACTGTTCTTATAAAAATTTGCATATGCTGGTACTTAACACTGCTCATTTTAACTCTTAATCATTATAACAGATACGAGTACAAATAAAGATATTGAAGAAGTTTAAATATAACCTGCTCATTAATCAGCCTTTTGAAGAAAAAATTATATACCAGATCTTAAGTATTTCAGGCCCCTTATCTTCCTCTATTTTTAAAATAAATTGGTTATTAAGAGTCTTTATAAATTATTTTCAATGGAAAATGGAATCAGCTATTTCCAGCAAGATATATTTGGTTGTAATAAATGCATAAACTATAAGAGGAACTTGTTTTTCAATTAAAAATATATGAACACTCTAAGTATCACTCCATGTTCTACTGCAAGAACAATTAATCATGTACCAAAGCTATGGCAATGCCCTGGCAGTATGTTATACAATAAGAAAAATAAATTACTTATATTGATAAATCTAGCCTGTTTAGTGAACTACTTGTCCAAGATACTGAAATGAGTCATCAATCACTACTACTGAATCGTCTATTCCCATCTTTTATCACAAACAACTGAAGAGTCATCTCAGAGTTAATGAGTTAGATTGGATGTTCCTCTCATGACAAGCTTGATGTAGTTGTACTGCTTTATCACTGTCATCACTTTAAGGTGATCTTACAAAAACCCACCATTTACAGAATGTCATTATGTACAGAACCATCTTTACATTCAAATAAGCCCATCTTACTATGTTGTTGAAGGTCTGACCTGACTTTCAAGATAATAGTTTTTTCCCCACTTGAAAATAATACTCTAATTTTGAATTCTCCCATATGCCTGTTGAGAGTGGTTACTTTTTCAGGACCTTTTCCCTCTATATTGGCACTTAAATTTTCCGTAACTCTTTTTCTATTTCTAGCCATTACTTTCTTTACTGAATCTAATGACTTCTCACTCTTACAGTCTAGGGACTTCAAACATTCACTTTCTCTCTTTCAAGAGAAATAAGACAACCAGACTGAAACAGCATTATTTTACATCTGTCTTCCCTTCCACTCCAAAATGCCAATCCTTTCTATATTCACCCAGGAGAATTACAATACTCTTGCAAACTCATCTCTTTTTGCTATTTCTCATTACAACATTTTGAATGAAGGCAAAACACATGTTAAAATCAGCACTTGCACATCACTGACACTTCTTTAATCTCCACAATGATTCCCTTCATTCCAACAAAACCTATTCAAGTTGCTGGCTCTTCTCCTAAGAACCTAATTACTCAGAGACAGTCAAAATCAGGAATGCAAGGTAACTTTCCTATGATGACAAAGAGGTAAAGGTGGTCTCAGGGTACACTTGCTACATCTTGAGTTTGACCTGGACATCCAAGAGCTTAGGGTATTGGTGAGACTACATCTACTGTAGTGACTTGAATCAAAGCAAGAGTGGTTTTGTAGTCAATCCTGTGTTGTCTCTATTTACCACGTGCTGATTTGGATCTCTAAGTACTTTTTGAGTGCATAACTTGCTTTTCTTAAGAAGAAATCCTCATTTATAAAACATTTCAAAAAATAACAGCATATTAGGTACCGTGGCAACATGAAAGCCATACCTGCAGCATATACCTAACAATTTTTTACCTCTTTGAGATCTACAAAGTCTATATTGCAGATACTCAGTCCTGGAAAACAGACTAAATTTAACCTGAAGTAAACTCTCTGAATCAGAGATGATGGAGGTGTAAGGAAACTCAACATCAACCACTTGCATACATTGACCTGTTCCTATTACTCCCTACTACAGACAAGGCCTCAGGTTCCAAGAGTGTTCTGGACCCTGGACCGAGCGTAGAAGAGCACAATTCACAACAGACAGAAAAAAGCCATGAATTCCTTGCATCACACACTCCATTATTTCTGTTCCAAACCCCTGCCAAAGACCAGGGCAGGCCAAAAGAAAGGTGTCAGATGGCTTTTGATTGGAGCAGAAAGTGGCATAGATACTAGTATTTATTCTCACCTCCAGCTTAAGGTGGGATGCTGGTCTGAAACAAAGCCCAGCCTGTCCTAATAGACCTATCCTGTCTAAGTGAAGAGAGAGAAAGCAAGACCTGTCTGTTTTACACCCTCTTTCAGCAATACTTGATCCAGTACAGTACAAAGGGATCAAGCACATCAGGCCCGGCACTGTGCTAGAGCTACTCAGTCCTCCCTAAATCCATAGGGGCAGACAGCGAAGCACGGTGCAGACACACTGCAGCAACCTTGCAGTGAAACCTGCGCACCACAGCTCACTGGTTTCCTCTACAACTCATTTTCTTTCCAGTGTTTTTCCCACCCTGCACTGGTCTCTATATGATTAGGACACTGGGTGAGCTGTGAATCATATATGCTGCAGATCTTCCTAATGTACAACAAATAATGCTGGTTTTAACACTTAAAAATGGAGCATTGCTTTCCCAGCACTTTTAAATTCCTAGTTACTTTTAAAAACTGACCGTCAGAAATTTTCTATGTACATTTTAACTTCTATAGCCCTCCTCAATTTTTATTACCTTCACCATCCATATCTTTAAACTTCTTCACAAAGTTATTAAAGCCCACAACTGCCAGGTGTGACCCTGCTTGTACAGCACAGGATACTGTTCAAAAATGTTGTGAGAGGCAGTTAGTTACCACCACCCAAGGCAGTGGGTGCAACCACCTGTAATCACTTCACTAGTGTCAGAATGAATTTTCTCCTCAGCCACAAGCCTGAGGGAGAACTGGCACTCTCGTGCTCTGGAATAGATGAAATCTCGTATCTTTTCTATACTGACACCGCAAGGATGGCCATCCACAGAAGTAAAGGCACAAATTACAGTGGAAATGAATCACGAGTGTGTGGGGAAATTTAATGGACATAGAATCTCCTACATCCAAGTAACCCCAAACAAAAAAGGTCAGGGAAGACTGTATCTTAAAACAATAATGAACATTCACAAAGAAGTCCATTTGTAAGGGAAGTGGATGAGAGGCTGTCAGATGGAAATGGAGGAAGCAAATGGGTATCCAAATTAAGAGGTCAGAGATACAAAATTTGTAACAGCACAATACTTTGATACATGCTGTACTACAGTAAATTTGGCAGTTGTGTAGATCCATGTTCTCAGAACCCTTTAACCAATAAATTATATGCTTTCTTTATAAATACGTCTTGATCCCAGCTGGTCCCCTAGTTGAATTGTATGACAGTTTGACAGTGACTTGCCATGAGATGCTCACAGCTACTTCCCCTTTCCTCCTGCACAGTTTGACCTGAAAATGTAATAAAAATGCTTTATTGTTCTTCATCCAAATGCCTCATAAAAACTTTTTAGTAGTTCTGCCTTCAACAGGCAGCCAGTGGATTCGCTGCATCTGACAGGGTAGCATTTCAGACTATTCCAAGAACAGCTGCTAGCCTCCGATGCACCTCCATAGCAAATTCATAACCCATATTCTTAAATTTTGCACACAAAAAGGTCTAAAAGCCATTGAAATATGTAGAAAAAAAATTTGATATGAACATATCTTCTCAAACCAACAATTTCACATCAGTTTTCACTCACTATGTGAATATACTTAGGAGATATTACTTGTTCCTCAATTTTTCCAGCACTCATACCGGTTCATATGATTCATGGAGGGTTCGTTTTTTTCTTTTGTGGTCACTAAAACCTTATTATTTAGCCCAGTTAATTTATTGCTATACTTCCTGGTCTTCATCTACATTAGGGTAATTTGTACTTGTTCTTTTAACCACTGGAAGAGGTACAGCTATGAGTTGTCCTATGTAAGTTTTCACTGGTTCTTCTTAAGACATTCACAGGGTATTTACTACTGTTTTTAGAATTTTTTGAAGCCTGATGCTGTTTTCATTCTACTTATTTCCCTTAATGACTGTTAAAACCCTCATCTCATGGTCAAGTATGTCTAACAGTGAGTACCACCAACAACTACTGCAACATAGGACAAATCAACAGAATAAAAAGCAACAGTTGAACACTTTCATAAAAAGAAATCACCATCAGTTTCTGCTTTGTTAGTGGAAGTCATGCTTACTTCTTTCAGAGTTCTGTCATTCTGCTGTTGCTGAGGGATTAAGGGTTTTTTAGATCAAGCTAAAGCACAGTGACAAATATACAGAAAATAAGCGGAATTTTCACAAGTAGTATTTTCACAAAATCATAGCAATAGTATTTCGCACATGAACTCTCCTGTTTTTTAGTTACATAAGAAAAGAATAAGGGAGAATTTACTGACTGTGAATGATCTGACATTCACTGACATAGAAGACGTCATCTTATTCCTCAGTATGTCAAATTTCAGCTTGTACAGCTGATTTGTAAAAAGCCTTCTCTTAATTTGATGCTGAAGATGGAAGAGAAGAATGGGAAGAGTGAATTAAACATTAGACCTTTGCCACATTTCATATTCTGCTTTTCAATACACAGTTTTTCCCAGATAATATGCATTTGACTGGGTCAAACCAGAGGAATTAAAAAGTTAATGGTTAACTGTTAGAAAAACTGAGGTAAGTATGGGTAGGAATTATTAGACACTTTGTATAAGTTCCAGCTTTTCATTTTGTTTCAAGACATCTTGCAGAACCTTATGCCATATAACTGTTTATCCTCTTCATTCCCACTTCTGTGCCATTTTTATCTTGCAATTTAGTCTTCATCAGTCATTTTATTCTATTGTTTCATTGAAGTTTTCTACAGGAAGTAGAAAGCTATTTTTAACATGAAATAAATGATTGTGAAAAGTTAGCAGTGAGAAAGAAAATAGAGGAAAGAGAAGATCTCTTCCTTTTGGTGGCAGTAAAACATTGTGTCAGGGCAAGCTGGTGGTGCAGAATTTTAAAGGTATCAAGTGAAAGTTAGGCAGAAGAATGAGAGAGGAAAACCTAATAACAGAGGAGTACTGATAATTCAGCAGATCTGCATTGTGCGATCTGTATCACTAAAACAGACTTCAGGTGCAAGAGCCTTAAGATTCACATAAGTGCTGTTCTCACGGACTTCAGCCAGAGCTGCAACTGCAGAGCATTTAAGAGCCAGTCCTTCCTGTTCAAAGCAAAATCGGGAGCAACTTCAGCTGTGGAGTGTAATTCTCAGTATTCTTACAGTCCATCTGAAGAAAAACTGGGAAACGCAAGGGCTGACACAATGTGGTCTAAGATACAACTATTCCAATTCTTTACTAACTTTAAAAGCCTCTTACACTGTGCTCCTGCAGAGTTCAATAGCTATGCTCCACCTCTCCTGTCCTCCTGCTGGCACTACAACTACAGTTCCAAACACAGAGGTAAATGTTAAAGCTGCAGCAGTTGGCTTTCACTGTGAAAGGCATGCCAGCATAAATTCTAATATTGAGAAAAAAACTACCAGTATTTCTGATAGAAGTAATTTTTAGCTGGTTAATAGGGACTGACACTGCAGCAATCGCACAGAAGAACTCTGACTGCAGTTTTCACTGTTTCCTGTTGCTAAAAGACAAAGCCTTTTGTACACTCTTCAAAGCCACCATGAACCCCAGCAGGGAGCAGACCAAAAGTTGAAAGAAGGATCAAGAAAACCTGAAGCATATTAACTATAGCAGCATATTAACCCCAAGGAAAAACACACTACTGACAAAAGCGTGTTCACAATTGCTTCCCAGATACTTGACACTTGCTTTAAGTCACTGCCAGTTGTTCAGGAAGTTGCACAGCAAAACAGGTCAGGGGAACTGCTCTGAAGGGAAAATGACTCCAGCAGACATTATGTGTTTCTAAAGAGAAGGTGTACTGATTAAGTAACTATACAGTCTCAGACTTTCTGCTTCTCTTTGTATTCTGAAGAATACCAAGTAAAAAGCCTCCACAGCCTTGGGATGCTCTAGCTGATGCAGTCATACAAAAGATGTGGAGTACAGCAAGCAGATAAACAAGCCTGTGCAGGGACAGGAAAGAGGACTGTAAAACATTACAGCATGTGCACCTGGCCATCTTCAGGGAACCTGCCTTCCATGATTTATACGTAGTGCAGCATATCCATAGAGAATAAGGGCATCCATAGAGAATAACGGCATTCGGGCTCCTGGAATACAGGCAGAAACCTCGAAAAGTATTTTTCTACAGGATTGGGATAAATGTACACATAAGAATTAATTTCACAGAATAAAATTATCAGTTCGGTTGGAAAAGACCTCTGAAATCAAGTGCAACCTATGACCAACACCACCATGCCAACTTAACCATAGCACTAAGTGCCACGTCCGGTTCTTTACTGAACAGTTCCAGGGATGGTGACTCCACCACTTCCCTGACCAGGCCATTCCAATGTTTAACAGCCCCTTCCATGAAGAAGTTCTTCCTGATGTCCAACCTGAACCTCCACTGGTACAACTTGAGCCCATTTCCTCTTGTCCTGTTACTGGCTGCCTAAGACAGGAGGCTGACCCCTGGCTACACCCTTCTGTCAGGCAGTTGTAGACAGCGATAAGGTCTCCCCTGAGCCTCCTTTTCTGCAGGATAAACAACCCCAGCTCCCTCAGCCGCTCCTCACAGGACTTGTGCTCCAGACCCTTCCCCAGCTTCATTTCCCTTCTCCGGACTCTAGCTTTTAAAAGTATATGCATAAGGGCTCCGAATTACCAAGAAGAGCAAATAATTACTGCCTGCCTACCTACTTAGTACAGGCTGCGCTCTGAAACCCTCCAGTGAGTGGCTTTACGGCTATTCTGGCATTAGCGTACCGAGAAACCCGCACGTGTTTCCCGATGCGCGGAACGGGCCCGCCCCCGACTCCCTCGGCAGAGGCACTTTCCTTCCCTTTACTGATCAGCCGCTATGTTTTATCAGTGGCCGTCCAGCCGCCCCGCCGGTTGCGGACAGCGGCGGGCGGGTGAGGGGCCGCGCAGGAGCGCAGGGCGCGGCTCCCCCCGCGCCCGCCTGTAGCGGCCGGCGCTGCCCCCGTGCGTACCTGCCCGGTTCTCGTGCTTGGGCACCCGGTAGTACTTGTTGCCAAACTGGTCGGTGCCCACCAGCTCCTTGGCGGGCCCCACGAGCCGCTGCCGCAGAGCGCGGAGCGCCTGCCAGGCGCGGCTCATGCCGGGATCCCGACGGCAAGGCCTCCGCCCACGGACACCGGGACGGGGACACACGGACACGGGGACACGGGGACACGGAGCGCGCGCCGCGCCCCGACAGCGCCTCCGGCCTGAGGGCGCCCAGCGCCGCCCTGCCCCGCCCGATGCCGCCTATGGGAGCCGCGCGCGCCAGCAACGCCGGTGGCCATTGGCGCGCGCCGGCCCGCCCCGAGCCAATCCCGGCCGCGCCTGCGACAAGATGGCGGCGCGGCGCGGAGCGGGCCGGGCGCTCACGCCATGTTGGGGCTCATGGCTGCTCGTCAGGCCGGGCTGGACGACCCTGCACGGCTGCGCCGGGCCGAGCGCACCCGGAGGTACCGGGGCCGGGGCGGGTGTCCCTGCGTGGGGAGGCCCCGGAGCGGCAGCCCCTGGCTCCGCCCTGCCGCGGAGCCTCGCTTGGCCCGGCCCACGGTGGGGCGGCCCAGGGCGGGGTGAGGGGCTGCACTGCCGCAGCCCGACTGTGTGCGGGGGCCGGGGCGGAAGAGCCGGGGAGCCGCCCCAGTCCCTTTCCGCGCCCACCTGCCTCGTCTCGGAGTGCCCTGTGGGGTTGTGGCGGAGTGCGTGGGTCAGCAGCCCTGGCGTTTGTGTACGGTGTGCTCAGCCCTGGGCGGAATGCACACAACGCAGTCAGCTGTGTCTCACTCCCTGCAGCTCGGTGTTACTGCCCTTGCTGTCGGCGCGGTTCCTTCAGGGGGTTCAATCCGCGAGCGGCTGTGCTCCGCTTGTGAGGAAACAGGTGTTTGTAATGCTCATGAGCCCTCATCTGCTCCTCCTTCCTTTTCCCAAACCCGGCATTTTGGCAGGTTGAAGAAGAATCAGATGCAGGGGGTTTATTAGCTTCCCAGCAGTTTTTGTGGGAAGTGGTGGCAGCATAGACGGATTTGTTAATATTCCTGCTAAAGGTTGTAATGTGATATTTGTTCAGTATCAGAGAATCTACTTTGCAGCTGTATTTCAAAATAAATCCAGTAAAGCCTACCTCTGTTCAGTCACTCACACAATTCCATCAGGAGGATCTATGTTGGTGATTTATGGCTTTATGGGGCTGTATCATTGTAGAACAAATATTTAAAATTGAAATGAATTGTGGTTAGTTCAGGAAGCTTCTTTCTGGGTGCATTTTGACAATACAGTTATGTCCCTCTGTGCCCTCAGCACTCATGTAGCATTCAGTGTTCAGAACGGTAACACACTGGACAGACTTAACCTTACTTGGACAATTGTCTGCTTAGCATTTCCTTTCCTAAACTTTTTAATTTTGCCTTAAAAAAAAATTCTGTAGCCTTAAGTGGATTTTATTTATAGCTGCATTTTAAAGTCATATGTTTTAACACATTTCCACAGGGAGATTTCTTGTTTCCTAAAATTTCATCTGGAGCTCAAAGGTTTTAAATTTGGTATCTTGTATATATCAGAATTCTTATTTTAGGTGAATTCTTGCATAATTATATTAAACATATTTTGAGAGAGCTTAAATGACTTTCTGCTTTTATAGCATGTCTATAGACATAATGTTGGGGACCTGCCTGTAGCAGCCTAGGGTTCTCACATCAGGATTTTTTGCCAGTCAAGCTGAAGCTGAGTAGGGGCACTTTGCCTCACAGCTTTTCAGCTACCTACTTAGTTACGTTTTTGTTGTGGTGGTGGTGGTGTGGTTTGTACAAAATGGTGCTGTAGAAAACTCTGATCATCTTGCAAGGCTAAATTTTATATCGGGTAATATGACTTAATGAAGCAGAATATCTCTTTTTTGACTATGTCATATTAGCATATTTAAAAATACAAGCTAAGAATTGCAGGTCAGAAAAGGTTGTTTTGGAAGCTTCATCATTGGGGGTAGCCTAGATTTTATTTAGTGTTGCAGAAAATGTAGCATACAAACTTCATTTCATTAAAGGAAATACTGTAAACTTGATAAATTAAATCAATTTGTCCACTAGGTGTCCGTAGTTCCAAGCAGGATGAAGCTTGAAAGGATGCTACATGATGAAGCTTCAAAGTTGCCAATATTTGTTGTGATTACAAGCTTCTTAATGTTTCTTTTTCTCAGTGTTTTCAAATTACATCCCCAGGTTTTGTTTAATGTGTTGACCCCAAGTGCAGTTTTGCTTTTTCTTTGACCCTGTTTTACATATTTATTTCTCTCTTACCTTCCAAACAAAGTATTTTTTTCTGCCAACTTCACAAGACTTATTTCTATCTCTGTATCGTGTGGTTTTGCAAAAAAAATGGCAAGGATGAGTTCAATGTATTAAAGAAGCATGAAACTAGGTTTCAGGTTTCAGCTGTTCAGAGCTACATAGTAACATTCTATAATTCTGTTCTTGTTCATCTCACTTTCTTCCCTTTTTGTGGGTAGGGTCCTAAGTTTGGAATTAAATAAAGATAGAGATGTGGAAAGAATACATGGAAGCGGTATTAACACCCTCGATATTGAGCCTGTTGAGGGTAGATAGTAAGTATATACTTTAGTTGGTAAAAGTGTACATAAGTAATTTACTGTGTTTTGGTGCTATGGATTTGTTTTCTTGTTGAACACTATTGTATTGAACATATTGAGATTATGAGTATTTTAACTTTTGTGCCTTATTAACACTTTCAGCATGTTATCTGGTGGATCAGATGGTGTAATTGTACTTTATGACCTTGAAAACTTGAGCAGGAAACCAAGTTACACATGTAAAGCGCTTTTTACTGTTGGAAGGTAAGTACTCCAAAAGTCTGTTAAAAGTACATGATATAATCCTTGTGTGGCAAGAATTAAACCTGCAAATTAATGTCTGTTCTTATTTCTAGGATAAAAAGACTGTAGAAAATAGTGCCAGAAGTCTTTGAAGGCTAGTAGCAAAGATTGTTTCTTGATTTGTCTACTCTAATAGTTATGATATATGTACAATGACTCTGGTGTTGTTTGAGCAAATCTATAGCAATTTCAAAAGTTAAAGTGAAAAATATCAATTGTACTCATATGGAAACTAAAGTTACACAGTTTTATGTTGCTGTAGATGCCACAAAAAGAAGTCACACCTAGTACTCTAACTTCATATTTTAACATTAGAAAAAGAAGACAGGGGAAAAAAAACCCCAGACCTTCCTCTTGCTCATAATTTTTCACCTGTTCGTTTTCTTATTGTTTCATGTTGAAATTTGGTGCCTATATGCCAGTAACTGAGAAAGAAGTTTTGGTACTGCTGTAAAGATATTCCATGTATTCCCCAAATATATATAATACATGTATTTGAGTAAATATACTTCTAAGCAGGAGGAAAATTATTTCCATAATCCCATTCATCTGTTTGGAAAAAAAAATCTAATACCTATTTGTAGTTGTTTGTTTTATTTCCCCTCTCTTTGTTTCCAGCTTTACTAGTGGCTATTTTTAGTTCATCAGGTGTTCAGCAGGTACAGAAGTGATTTATACAGAACTTCTTAAGAACGTGTTTGAATTAAGACACATGTGTTGCTGAAAAAATGGGATGTATTTTTCTAAAGAACAGGGTACCACCATGCTGTGTGTAATCTTTATAAAGAGTCAAAGCCGTTATTGATTTGTCAGGCTGTCCCTGCAGGCAATACAAATTTTTCCATTATAGACATTAAGTGTTTTAGCAAAAGCTGTTTTCTCCTTTATTTGGGTAGTAGGGTTATCTAGTAGGTTAGAACTTCACCTAAGACTCACAGTAAGAGGTATTTTACTTTGTAAAAGATTAGTAGCTGCATTTTCCCCTTATTTTTTCCCAGTCTACAAATTATTTGAGGTCAGAGTCATCATGAGTCAGATATACAAGAGCAGAACAGATTTGTAATAATAAAAGGCCTTAACAATATTTTGGACCATAAGAAAAAAAAGGCTAATAGAACATACATCACAACAAATGGGTAGGAACAGAATCTACTGCAAGTCAGCTGTGTTCGGTAAGTGTTGATGGCTGGGCTTCTTGCACAAACTTACTTTGAATTGTAGTTAAGAACATGTAATGACTATACATCCCCAAATCTCGAAACTGAAATGAATTCTGAAACAGATGCAGCAAATTGAAGAAATTCATGCTAAGAAGGCACAACATAAAAGCTGTCAAATCTGTGCTAAAATCATGGCGTCATTAACTTCAGTTAGGTCAGTAGAAATATTCCATCCTTGAAGATACTGTTTAGGAGCATGGTTCGTTGGTAGTCTGTTTCTTGAGTAGGTGTTAATTTGCATATATGCATCTTTTATTTCTTACCAGTTAAGGCATAAATTTTATTAGTAGAATTGGATTTTGTGTGACACTGCTCTAAATGACAGGCTTATGATTATTATGGCTTAAATAACCTTAGTAGGTTTCTTGCCTCAATTATTTACTCCTAGTATTCTTCAAGCTTCCTAGTATGTTTTAAATACTTACTGTAACTAATTAGCTACAGTTTATATATACCTTCAGATATTCGGAATATTATTCAGAATTCTTGACTTAATTAGTGGATTTATAATTAAGAAACACTTTCCCTCTAACTGTCTGGCTCGTATCTTTGAAGGATATAGTGCTGACATGTTGTGAAAGTTTGTGTGTCTTCCAAGTTTGCAGGGCAGAACACAGGTCTGGTCTCAAAGTTGCTTAAAGAATAAACTCCTGCTAGAGGCCCTTTAAAGCTATTTCTGCATAGATCCTGAACTGGGCTTGCTGATGATCCAATAGTTTAGAATACCAAAAGAGGTAATTCCTGGTGGTAGGCTGTGATTTACCCCGTGTTTCTCCTCCAGAACACAGGGCCACTATTGCAGATAAAAATCCCCACAACTTTCCCTGTTTTCCTGGGAGTCGGCACAGAGAGCTTTACCTGGTTTCATATGATTCATGTTGGCCTGTGACAAAAACCGGCATTTGAGAGTTACCAAACAGTACCAGTTTCTAGATAATATGCAGATAATACTTACCTTTAAAGTGGTCTCTACTACTCAAAACATGTCTAGGAAGAATGAATGACAGTGACCTTACTATCCATAGAATTAATTCTGTATTTGTCATTGGTAGAAAAGGCTGGGATATTTTGAGTAATGGGTGAAAATACTTCATATGGAATGAACTGGGAATAATGTACATCCTGAGACATGAAACTAGGCTGAATGGCATGTAGCCACTACTAAGCTTAGCCAGATCAAAGGTGATTCCTGCAGAGCTACTGAAGAGTTTTTTAGTTCATTCCTCAGCCCTGTTGTTTATGGGAGAATTGATTATTCTGGTGCAGAGTTGAACACAGTCCAGTGCTGTGCACTCATATTTATTGTACCTGGATAATTAGTTCCATGGGTTTAGATTTTTCTGCACAATGCATAGAAATGCCTCTCCAGGAGTAAGCTTACTCTGAGTCAGGCTTGATTTCCTGGCTCTGCAGGTACTGAGGATTTTTTGCTTGACCTCTGCCATGGTTTAACCCCAGCCAGCAACCAAGTTCTGCACAGGTGCTTGCTCACTCCCCTACCAGTGGGATCGGGGAGAGAATCGTAAGGGTAAAAGCTAGAAAACTCCTGGGTTGACATAGTTTAATAGGGAAAGCAAAAGCTGCAAACGCAAGCAAAACAAGGAATTAATTCACCACTTCAGCCATCTCCAGGAAAGCAGGGCCCCATCACGCATAATGGTTACTCGGGAAGACAAATGCCATCATTCCAAATGTGTCTCCCCCTTTTTCCTTCATGCCCCCAGCTTTATATACCGAGCTTGATGTTACATGGTCTGGAATATCCCTTTGGTCAGTTGGGGTCATCTGTCCCAGCTGTGTCTCCTCCCAGGCACCCCCAGCCCCCTCACCAGCATGTCAGTATGAAAAGCAGAAAAGGCCTTGGCTCTGTGTAAGCCCTGCTCAGCAATAACAAAAGCGTCTCTATGTTACCTACTCTGTTCAGCACAAATCCAAACCGTATCCCATGCTAGGCACTGTGAAGAAAATTGTTTCTACTCCAGCCAAAACCAGCACACCTCCCTGAAGAATAAATGCATGAAATCTGTTGACTTTTAGCACTGTGCCAGAGTAACAGGCCATTCTAGGATATGCCTCCGAGATGGAGAAGGCATTAAACTAAGCTCAAAAGTTACTCAATATCTCTTGCTTAATATTGTCAGTGATGGCTTCAGGCTAACTCTCATTAAAGGTGGCCTTTTTCTTTGTAGCAACCGAAGTGAGCAGAAAGGTTTATTAGCTCAGATGAAATCAGGTCTATAGATGTCATGTAAAAAAGGAAGATTTCCTCAACCCCTAGCGTTAGATTAGTCTGTCAATGCCCTGGGAAAGCTGAGACCTTTGTGCCCAACCAGCCTCTGAGCACCTTGTTACAGGGACCCTTCACTGAACAGTTCTGCTGGATCGGAGGGTGGTTCGACGGCCTTGTTCAGGAACACACACCAACAGCATAAGAGACACCTTAGTGGGGCTTCCCACTTTATTTGAGTATATTACCCACTGCCAGTGACTGCCAGTGTCCACGACGGACTCACTCTAACTACGGAATAACACTCTTTATTAATAAGAGAAAATTGTTACAGGTTACGGTTCGAGGCCTGCCAGTGATAGTTTCTGACTGCAGAAACATGTTCAGACCAATATACAGACAAGATTTAATCCCTAATAAAGCGCACATAGAATAAGGTTCTTACCAACAGGTGTCCCTCTGGGGAAAAAGACGGATTGCCATGTTGTCTGATCCCAGAAGTTACGATGGAATCTCCCGTAGCTTTTCACCATTCTTGACTTATTTTTATACTATTCCATTATGTTTAGTTGGAGCTTGGGTTACTGTACCTTTGCTACTGATTGGTGTAAAATTCTCTCCCTTTGCTCTTAAAGATACAGTCAATCAGATGCAGAGTGCATGCTCGGTGAGGGGCGATCTTACCTTGGAGGTGGGTAACTTGGGATTAGCTCAGTTGGTTAGAGCATGGGGCTAATAATGCCAGGGTTGTGGGTTTGATTCCTGTATGGGCTGTTCACTTAAGAGTTGGACTTGATGATCCTTGTTTCTCCCTTCCAACTGAGAATATTCTGTGATTCTGAACTTTGGGATGGAGGTCTGTGTTAGTATTACAATTAGATGGTAATGAAGCAAGTTCATCCATGGAGGGCGATTTCACCACAGTTGCTGGTTCAGCAGCAAGACATCTTCTCCTATCTTCCTTGGTGGACAGGTGCTATGTGATTTATCAGATAGAAAGTACCGCTCCCTGCACGGATTTCAACAGTGCCTGACCATGATGTCTTTCTCCACCCCCCATTTCATTCCCCCTAGCAGGTGCTTGAGGTTGCAGGCTGTGTGTATGGGGAATTGTTGTGGAATAGCTTTCAGTCATGCTCACCGCATTCCATCCAGAAGAAGCAACTGCACTTCACCCTGTAATTCCCATATCATTATAACTTCTGTTAGGATGTCAATGTAACTTATCAGTTTCCTCTGATTTTACCCCCAGCCATTTTTCCACATAATCCGCCCATGACTAGTCACTCAAGCTTCACAATATCCAAATAGAATTTGAGAATGTTTCACACTTTTATGCAGTGCGGATCATCTAATACATTTCTAGTATGTGGTTATCTGGTATTAGTGGGGGTGGCCAATAGGCTAATTGTTTCATAATCATCCAAACTTTAACATACAATATAATTATTAGAACAAAAAGCAAAAGAGTTACCGTAAACAAAATGACAACAGGGTGAGGTACTCTGTTGAGAATTCTGGTAGCTGTTAGTGACCGTCCAAAAAGGGTGTCCCGCCACTAGGGTTCTCCATCTTTCTTCACATACTCCATCACATGATTTATTTCTTCCACATCATGATGGACAGTAAACAAAGTCTGTTGTCCATTTTTTTGGGTTTGTTTTCAACAAGCAGCTCAGGTCTTCGTGCTGTAACAATTTCTTTACCAGCATGAGGTTCATACCAATGGGAGTAGGCTGCAATCTTGAATCAGAGTATAATTAGATTCTAATATTTTAATAGTATACAATGGGAGCTGATTAACTAAAATTACATTCCATAATGTTGGCAAAGTTATAATACAACATTAGAGTGATTACTTATCTACAATATTATTATTATCAAATTATTATTATTATCAAATATTGTAGATATTGTATTATTAGCATCTACAATAATGTTATCCACAAATACAAAATCACAAGAG